>VZSJ01000371.1:814730-972024 GCA_013398405.1 Pheucticus melanocephalus | reverse complement strand
TTTCTTTTCTTTTCTTTTCTTTTCTTTTCTTTTCTTTTCTTTTCTTTTCTTTTTTTCTTTCATGTTGTGAACAAGTAGATAAAGTGCAGTCGTATTCCACCACTTACAGTGTGGCAATGAGTATATTGTGTGCAATTGGTTATGATAACATAATAAGCAATATCAAATGATAACTAACATAGTAATTGCTCCACCAAATTTTATTAGTGTTTCAAATATTTCAATATTGCAGATCTCCAAATAAACAACAGCAGATACTTCCAAAGATATAAGAAAAATTGTGAGATCTCCTGGGAGATCTCTTGGTTATGAGATTATGAGGTCTCCTGCCTCTAAGGAAAATGTTTCTTATAAATCTTCTTACTTAAATGAAGGTTTATGGAGTAAATGATGGAGTGTCTAGTGACTAAAGCTTATATGATATAAACACAGATTTTCTCATACCCATGGAAAATTATAAAAAATTGTTTGGATCCTTTTAAGGTTTTGATTTTTTTTGGCAGTGATTCCTTATGTACTGCTAGCCTGAAGAGCACCTTTCATGTCAGATACTTGCATGTGATCCAAATGACTGTATGCCAGAGTTTACATGGGAACATCATACCTGAGTTTCTGTTTGCTTACATGCATATCAGAATCTTATATCATCTAAAAACCTGTGTTGTTTTGCTGACACTGTGAATGCTGTTCAAGGAAACCACTAAACTGTAGCACTCTGTGCTGTGTCCTTCTGTCTTTCAAACACCTCCAGGGATGGTGACTCTACTTGTTGATTGTTACTGAATTTAGGAGATCTTAGTTAACTTCTCAGATTACTCTTGAATTTTAATCCGCAGCATTTCCAATTTCCGCTGCAGTCCAATAACATAATATTTCTGTTGAGTTTGTCTTTAATGATGGGAGAAATTTTTAATTATCTCCTTATTCTGTTCTCATCATTAAAAAATTGCCATGTTATAGTTTTCCTTTTTTCTTTGAACTTCAGTTTGTATATTCCCATAACACTCAATGTTTAATATTTAAACATGCTTACTGAATAGAATAGTAATCTTCAAGAGATCATCAATAAACTTGAGCTCAGAAAACAAAACTCAAATTTAATCAAATTTCCATTTAAATTAGTAAGTTGTCTTTTGTTGTTACACTCTTGAAGTCAAGGGTAAAAATCTGTTTATTTCAGTGTTGTTGGGATTGTTCTCCAAGTGAAAATATATAAGGAAAGCAAAACTAAAGAAATACTTCTGGGGATAGTATTTTAGCTGATGTTGGCAGAGTAATTCTATCAACAATAAGTTTATATTAGCAATGAGTAGTTTGAAGACAATAAGAGTTTCCATTATTTATTAGTACATGGCTAAAAGATTTTCCATATTTTCCAAAGTAAATGTATGGTAGAAAAAGTTCAGCTACCATCATGAATTAAAGATATTTCATGTGGGAATTCTAGCAAACACGGGTAGAAAAAAACCCTCTCATTTATTAAAATTGTTAAATCTGATGCATATTATGAAGTAAAAAAGGCTTGGAAGCATGAATAGGAAATAAAGTTTGGAGAGCTGTGCTTTGATATTCTAATGTACCTCAAATTTACAGGCCAGTTACTTTAAAACTCCTTGCAGGACTTTTAGTGGTGTATTGACACATTTCTCTCAAGCATATATAATGAATTTATAGTTTATGAAAATTAGAGCTCACAAATTGGTCTTTACTGGATTCCTATTTTAAAATGTTTGCAAAATCTCTAAATTCAAAATCCACTTTGAAGTAAAACTAAGTACTTTTGAACTTTTTGAACAAGGGAAATAATATATCCATGATATATACAGCTAAAGCAGAGATCTGTTGCATCCATGAAGACAGTAACCTACCAAGCAGATTACAGAATTTGGTTGTTATGAAATTCAGCATAAGCACATTGATAAGTCATAAATGTACATGTGCTTGTCTCTTTCCTCTTTGTTTTCTCTGGCTGGGACTATGGGCTAGGAATTGCTTAAAATTCCTAATGTCTTTGAGATGTCAATGTTAAATTACAAAGATCCTGATAGAATTTTGTGAATGTAAAAATGAATCAAAGGACAAATTATGTTACAGAAAAGGGAGCCTAAAATCTTTTTACACAGTTGGAAAACAGGGCTGAGTGAGGTTACAGGTGACAAAGCTGAAGATAACATTTCCCCCCATGTAACGCCCTCAGTATCACATGGTGTACAACACAGACAACCCTGTGCAGTTTTCTTCCTTATCTGATAGCAGGGAAGCAGCTGCACTTGCTTGCAAATTACCTGGGGAGGTATGTAGGAAAAGATTTTTGATCTTCTATACAAATGGATCAAGATTTCACCCCTAGGGGATACCTCTATGACAAATACATTCCTGAACCTGAATAACTGATTTGAAGTTAAGATATTCCATAAATCATAACAAATGTTCCAGGAAACATTATTTTTGACTCCCCTTTAATAAAGACTGCAAGGGCAGGCGTCTCATATGTCAAGTCTTGATTTTGTCTAAAGTGACACAGGCTTCAACTTGGCTTTCTTCCTGCTTAACACTGACACTCAAATGCAATGAGTCACCTCAACTTCCTAGTACTCCACTGTTTGGAAATGAAGTTAGCACTCAGAAATAGAGATTTATATCACATAATCTGATTTTGACCTTCTAATACACAATTTCTGTGCTTTTATGCCCAGATTCACCTTAGAAACTGGGACATTCAAAAACCTCTAAAGTCAAACAGAATGTGATAGATATTGCTGAGTCCAAAGTGAGTCCAGTCTTGGTTATCATAGAGCTGTTAGATATGATATAGACAGCTCTGGCACAAAGTGCACTCTGTGGGCAAATAAAAATCTTTTGTCACTATGGAAATACTTAATGCACTTTGGAGAGAATTTACTCAGAATTCTGCTACTGGAGTTTCTGAAATGAGAAAGAAAATACAAAGACTCTTCTTTTTTCCTAAAGGAAATTATCCTTTTGGGGTTGATTAACTTGTTAGATTCATCTTATTATGTGTCTCTCCAACAAGAAGATATTTAAACTCCTTTTCTGTGTGTTCCAAGACAACACTCAAGCCATCAAATTCCTCTTTTATTCCTACTATATATACCTCTCAGATCTAGGCTTTTAGGTACGGAAATTATGGAGAGTCTCATAGAATATTGAGGGACATTTTGTTGGGCTTATCTCTGAAGGCAAATTTTACTACTGGCTGTAGACACTCACTCCTTCATTTGCAAGAACATGCTCTCTTCTGCTTTTTATCTAACTTCAAGCCTTCCTTTTTCTTTGATTTTTTTTCTTAAAAAAATCTATCTTCTACTTGTTTCTTCCTCATCGATCTCAATGTCTGCTACAAACATACCCAAATCTGGAATTTCCAGTGTTGTTGCTAGAACATTTTTACTCTTATCTGATACTATTGACACTACTGCGTGGGTGCTCTCAATGTTGCCCAGAAATTATCAAGTTCATGCTTACAATACATTTTTTACCTTAGAGACTTTTACAAACAGTGTTCTACTTTAGCCTTGATTCCTCTACCTAGTTCTAATTAATTACAGGTATTTTCTTAAATTTCCTACTGTTTGCATACCAGAGCAACAGTGTGGCATGTTTTCCAGATTCTGCTTTTGTGCTCATACAAAATTCCTACTCTTGAATTAAGTGCTTTCCTGCCTCTCTGCAGATGTTTTAGCTAGTTAAAAATGTTCTACAAAAATGCAAAACAAATGAACAGTTTCTGTAGGGATTAATAGACTCAAACAATCATTTTGACTACATGAAAAATATCCTCATCAGTGTGTTGCTGTCAAAGTCCCCTTTTCTTGCCATCTTTATCCCCTGGGAGCACAAAATTTCTACCCAACCAACATAAATCTTGCTCCATGGAAGTTCAGATTAAGCAGGAAGGGAAGACAAATGTTTCTTTGTCCCTCCTTTTAATTTTCCATGTTATATCAAGTAATTTAAAAATGAAAACTGTCTTTTGGGTACAGGTCTCTGCAGGTTCAGGAAGGGATTACTCAGGGCCAAGTGATTTCACTGGTTGGCTATTTTGCCCTTGAGAAAAAGTGGCCACTGTCGTATAATTAGCTGCCATTAAAAAGTTAATGTGGGAAAACCTGAAGGATTTCTAAGCTCATTTAGAGATTGAAGTAGATTTTTAATAGGTTTAACTTAAGCCCTCTTTGCCACAAAGATATATTGCTGGCTCATAGTACTGGCTGTGGCAAGGGTGGATAATTTTTCCTTCATAGTAGTGTGTATGGGGTTATGTTTTAGATTTGTCACCAAAACAGTGCTGGTAGTAGAGGGATGTTTTAGTTATTGTTACACAGTGCTTACCCAAAGTTAAGGACTTTTTTGCTTCCAACTTCACTCCCCCAGTGAGGAGGTGGGGGTGCACAAGAAGGAATGCTGTCAGGACAGGTGACTCAAACTGATAAAAGAGATATTCCATATCATATGTTGTCATGCTCAGCAATAAAAGGTTGGAGGAAGAAGAAGAGAGCGGATTTCCTGGCATTTGACTTCCCAAGTAAACACTGTGCATGCTGAAGCCCTGCTTTTCTGGATGAACACCTGATAATGGGAGGGAGTGAATGAATCCAATATTTTGCTTTGTGTGTATGGCTTTTGCCCTACCTGTTGCACTCTCTCAACCCAAAAGTATTCTCATTTTCACCCTTCTGATTTTCTGATTTCAGATAGCTTCTGCAGCCTTATTGATTCATTAAGATGTAAAGAAATATCCACTGCTTTGGTTCCCAGTAAGCATGTGAATTTATTTATTGTTGCAGCTTGAAGATAAAAAGCAAAATACAGAATTTGGAGTAGTCCGTATTACTACGCTTATAATATAAAATGCACTATCCCTATATTTATATATACATTTTATCTCATAAAAGCACTGGTAGATTTCTGAGAAAATGTAGTTGCCATGGGAAACAAAAAAAACAGATTTATTGTGTTTATTTTTGCCAGGGAGTTGCTGGTGCCTGGAGGTGTGCTGCTTAGGTAAGAACAACTCCAAGATCCTATTGTTTCAGGAGCAGAATGCTGTGTTTTGATCTCAGAATTCATATGAGGATCCCATCTTTTTCTAGAGGTAGCCTAAATGAAAACAATGGAATAGATTAGTAGTTGACTGTAAAGAGGAAATTTTCCCGTGCACCTGAAAATGATGACCAGCCTTACCCTGAGGAAGGGAAAGTAAATGACAAATATCTGGAGGAAAAAAACAAACAACATTATTGATCACAAATTATATTGAAAGAATAATAAAATAATCTAAATAATGTCATAAAATTAACATAATTGCATATCAAGGTACTATAATGAGCTTAAGAAAGCTACTTTTTAGGAGTATCACTTAAGAAAACAAGTATTTGAAATCAGTTATTTTATTTGGTTTAGAAGCATGTGCTGGAAATAGAGGAAAAAGTGAAAAGCCTGCTACCATAACTGCAACCTTTGATTTTTTAAGATGTTCTGTACGTTTAAATTTTTTTTCCCTTTTCCAACGTCATTGAGCTTTGCTTTAGTTTGAATCTGTTCTAATAAAAGAACAATCTAATAAAAGAACACCTCTGTGACAGCTATCAAATCATTCTGTAATACTGTGGCACTTTGTTCTTCTTTTGTTAGAAGAAGCAAAACTCCAGTGGAAATGTTGCAGTTACGGTGTATTTTGTTCTCAGTATTTTCTTTGTCATCAACTTTAGCCTCTTCAGTGCTTCCCAGTCTCTCTATGGGAAGAAAGTCAGATGGGGAAATGACAATTAAGGCACATCGAAATATAGAAATAGTTTGTTGGGTGCAGTTTTCATTAATGTGAAGCAGCTTGCTGCAACTCTTATTAGGAATGCAAGCTTATCTGTCAGAGTATTGAAATGATTTGTGCAAAGCTGGTGTCTCAAAAGACTGCAATAACAGATTGTCAATTTTGTGTAAGGTAGAATTTCAAATAGTGTCTTAGATGAAAAAGGGTTATGAAGGCTAGTATCAAAGTGAAGCTGACATTTTATTTTTTCCTCTTACATTATTTTCTAATGTACTTTCAAATCAGGGAATGAGAAAATTGTATAAATGGGTCCATCAAGAAAGTGAACTCAGTCCTCATTGTTAAAAATTGGTTCACGTAAAACCCCTGAAGTTTCTCAATTTTCTTTAGAAAGCAATTTCCAAATAAAAGAAATTTACATAATGAAATGTAACATATAAACACTGGAAAAATTGAAGAAATCAATAATTTTGGAGACTGTTTACAGAAACCTCTTTACAGAATCTCACCTTTCTTTTGTCCTTTTGCTCTTTTGTCTTTTGTCTTATTATTTGTTTAATAAAAAAGATTGTCATTAATATCTATCTCATCTGATTGATATTTGAGAAATTTTCTTCAAAGCACTTGTTAAAAGTGTAAAAAATTATGTAAGACACTTCATAAATAAAAATATATGAAAAATGTCTATTTCTGAAATCTAAGGCCAGTCTGACAACTTGGACCCTAATTGAAATATAGCTGGAATATGGCTGACCCAATCACTGCCCAATGGATCTTTGTGGCTGTAACCCAGGGTTTACCATTGCTTAAATTTGGGTCCAAGATTGTTTTGGTGAGATCTTCATTTATTTCTTGGAATAGACATTGAAGACCAAGTTACAGCCACACTCAGACTATACTGAGGTGATTGTACATAAGACTAGTTGAGTTAAATTAGAAATGTGGGTGGAAAACAAAATACTGGAATCCTTTATTAAGAATAACCTTACTCCTAGTACCAAATCCCAAGGGAATTTTCTCAGTTTGCAATTGCCTTTCAGCACAATCTGAATGTAAAATGACCAAAGGCAAGTGCTTGAGCTTAAAATCAGAATCCAAACGAGCTGGAATTCAGCTGCACTTCTCCCAGCCCTTTCTTACCCTGCTGCTTCCCCGCAGCCTGATCCAAGGCCACCATCCTGCACCCTGCCAGCACTGGACAGGAGGATGCACTCAGGTCCCTGATGGAAAACCTCCAGCTTTGCCCCATCCAAAACTAAAGGAAGCAGACCCAGCCTGAATTAATTCATATATCTAACAGTGCAGTTGCAACATCATATATAAACAAATACATTCATAGATAAAAAGGAATCTCTTACTGCTTTTTTGCTTACCTCTCTGCTTAAATAAATTTTATTGCTTGGTTGTCTGATTTGAGATAAATTAGTCTTTGCATTTCACCAGTCAGAAGCAATTCTGTAAATGACTAAACAATTTTAAAGAGAGGATTTTTCTGTATTCTAAAACCCTGTTCAAAGATTTTCTTTATTATATTATATTATATTATTATATTACAGGTGAGATGCATATAAAGCATAGCATAACACACTTTACATAAAAAGGAAGTATAGAAGAAGGTTCTAGAATGCATGAAAAAGATGAAGGAGAAACAGTTAGGGAGGACAGCTGAGGTCTACATAATACTGTTCAAATCAAGAAATACGTCGTACGTAGAACTATCACTCAGATCTTTACTAAATGCCACACCTTTTCTCAGAAATACCTGGGGTAGAATGAATGACAAACAGAAAAGAAAAAGGTCAGTTATAAAAAAAAATTAAAACCAAATTATGTATTACATATCAAATATAAACTGTGAAGGGATGGAACAATACCATCTGCAGAAACACCAAAGAAAAAGAATCTAAAAATAGCAGGTGTATCTGTCTAAAATTATTTTAGCATTTTTGAAAAGTCTTAAATTGGAAAATATTTTAATGAAAAATGAAGATAATACTTGATAATTTCTCTTTTGGGATTTTATTACAGGAGTAAGAGAAGGGAAAGAGAAGTTTTCTTGATTTTTTTGCTTTTTTTTGTTTTCTTTTTTCTTCCATACTAGAACCATTACCACAAAATTCCTTTTTGCAAACATACTCCAGTTATCCAAATCCCTATGAAGATTTGAGTGTACAATTAACCACCAAAATAACTAGGAAGACTTTGGAAAGCTATGGAAATCCTAGCTACAAAATGCTATGTCTGCTGAAATTTTCTGCTGAGGTCTTCAATGGATCAGATCATTTAATAGGCTAAAAATGAACCCAGACTTGTAATACCTGGAAACTAATTCTGTCTCAGAAAATATCTGTTCAAAATAAAATAAAAGAGCTGCAAACATATTCCAGGACATAATATATACTCATCTTGCTGCTGTCTTCTGTCAGAGAAAGATAAACAACTAGAAGGAGCTTTGGATAAAGCAGAAGGCTAATCTTCTGTTCTTTGGGGATTTTTTGGTTGTTTGTTTTTCCCTCAGA
Source organism: Pheucticus melanocephalus (assembly GCA_013398405.1). Classification (NCBI taxonomy): domain Eukaryota; kingdom Metazoa; phylum Chordata; class Aves; order Passeriformes; family Cardinalidae; genus Pheucticus; species Pheucticus melanocephalus. The sequence continues at coordinate 963,714 of VZSJ01000371.1, read as the reverse complement.
GAATAATTGTTCTTCAAAAGCCATTCTGTTTTACTTGTGGATCAGAAGTCAGTGCTAAATTGTGCTCTACCTCTTGCTTAGTCCTTTTTACTCAGAATGTGTTGTGGTTTAAGCCTCACTTGTAACTAAGCCCCACTAAGCCCCTGCCTCTGGCTTACCCCCCCTGATGGGATGAAGAAGAGAATTGGGAGAGTAAAAGTATAAAATGTCTGAGAAAAATAATTTTAATAACAAAAGCTGTGTACACAGACAAGGCAAATAAGGAGATCATTCATCAATTCCCATGGATAGGCAAGTATCCAGACATCCCCAGGAAAGCAGGGCTCCATCATGTGGAATGGTTATTTGGGAAGACAAACACCATTATTCCAAACGTCCTCTCCCAGCCTCCTTCTTCCCCCCAGCTTTACAGAAGTCATTGCTGACCATAACACCATATAATCTGAGATAACCCTTTGGCCACTTGGGGTCAGCTGTCCTGGCTGTGTCTCCTCCCATCCTCTGGTCCTGCTCTATCCTCCTTATTATTGCCAGTAGAGGAGTGGTCTTTGAAGCATCAGGAATGGCTATTGTCAGGTGCCAGAGTACTAAATGCCACTTTGTTAAGCTAAGGTCATTCTCATTTCTCACTTTTAAATGCAGATCTGGAAGCTAGAAGGAGAAATTGCTTCTGTAGTCAAGGCTACCTGAGGTAGTCTTGGCCTTTTATGGATCCACAGCAAAACAAAAGTAAGAAAATGGCATGTGTTGATTCTCATGCCAGCTTACAGGATAGCAGAAGGGCTGTAGTGGCAAAAACAATACCAGAAACCAGAGTAAAGCTCTCTTCATGTTCTTCCTGCCAACATGCATTTAGAAATGTGATGAACATTAGATGGCACACAATAAAATGTGAAATCTTCAAAATGTTTCCTTTCCACCTTTGATGAAAATCTTCTGTGACTAAAAATGTGTTTAATTTTTCCAGGTCTTTTTTTCTGCTTGAATACAGGATGTACTGCTTCTACCTGCAGGCTTTGTCTTTCCTTGACAATAATCTTCAAACTTTCTGCACCTATGTCTGCAGCTTTGCTCCTTTTATAAGAAAAGTTTTAGGCTAATATATTTTTAGTATGATACTTTAAAGAGTCCATTTTATTGTACTCAGGGAAAGTTCTCAATGAAGAAAAGTACTTCCTACTCCAAATATATAAATAAAAATTAATAACAATTCCTCCACTGATATTATTGTATTGCCTGAATTAGAAAAGTCAGAAAACTGTTTATCTTGAGATTAGATTTTCTGATGTTGGTGCTGCAGTTGTTCTTAAACATTCCCCTGTATTTTATTAACAAGAAATTTGAACTGGGATCCTCACATGATCAGATTGAGACCAATTTTTAAATCAGGAAGAGAATAGTGATGTATGGATTATAGTTTCATTGATCATTTGTTGTTTTAGAGATAAGCCCAAAATATTCCTTTGACTTGTAGCATATAGTCTTAGATTTTATTAGGATAAAAAAATATATAAAGTAAAAAAAAAAGTAAAGCAAGTAATAATTTTTTAAAAAAATCTAATCTGTAGTAGAGGTACACCTGGATAAAAATACGAACTCACTCAATGTTGGAAATTATAATTTATTACATATTGAGCATTTTATACTTATCCTAATTACTGAAATAATTTTTATGATTTATGATCATTCCTGGCACAATTTTTACAGTTTTTTGAGAAAAAAGAAAAACAAATTCTAGTAAGTTAGAGCAGAAAAACATGATGTGTTTTTAAGATATTATAAGTAAAAGAAAATTTACCTTAAAAAATATGTGGATATTTTAAAAACCTGAAGATTGTCTCTGAAATTGCAGTATTTTCTGAAATAAGAATATCTCAAAGTCATTATGTATCTCTAAAGTATGATTGTGCAGCTGCAGTAATGAAACAATTTGTGTTTCTAAATGAATAAAAATAATATAAACTGCATTTTAAAGACTAAACCAGATTCTGATATAAATAGATTCAATTAGCTTTAATTAAACTTCCCCACTACTGAGAGAGAATTACTGTGTTCCACTTGAATTCTTATGCTTAACCAGATACAAATGCTGAGATTAAATGGACTCAAGCATAATACAGTATAATAAAGTTGAATAAAGAGAGTAAAAGAACAAAACAACAAAAACCACAAATCAAAGCAGTATTTTCTCCTTGAATTATAGAAAAAAATTAGTGATGAAGTTATTAAGTGTACAAAAGATCTTGGTTCAGTCTACAGATGTTTATATTAAAAAAAAAAAGGAAGAGAAAAAAAGGTTATTTCTCTAACAACATACAGTTACAGCATAGAAAATATTGCTTAAATGCATCATAGATATGCTAGGTTCTTTTCCCTTAATTTATTTTAAGAGAAAACTGAATGGAAATTTATAATCAAGGGCATCAACCTTCATGTTTCAGGTTTTGTTTTGATGGATATTTTTATACCACAATACATTCTTCCCAATCTACTTCTCTGTAGAACATTTGCCAACATCCATTTCTTTTTCTTTTTTTTTTTTTTTTTTAAGAAGCTTAACCTTCTGCAATATCTAGTTTGACAAAGACTTTTCAACTGCCAGTAATTAAAGTCAGGATAGCAAACTCCTGTTTTGGGCATCCTTTCAGACTGGACAATGTACTTAAATATGAATTTGGAATGCAAGCAGTATATTGTTTTTTCCTCTTCCTCCTCCTCCATGTTCCAAGAAAAAATACTCTCACAGCTCTAACAGATCTTCTTTCCCTCCATTATTTATGCTGCAAAGTCAGAATCAAGAAGTCGATATGAGATTTACAAAGGTTTGTTAGTGAGAACATTTGTAATGACAGAAATAGATTGTAAGCCTAATGTCATGTACAGAATAAACCTTTAAATAAGAAAGAGGCGAAAATAAATGAATAATGTAATGATACTTGGAGTTTTTGTCTTTGTGAGCTCTTAAGGTTCTCCCTGTACTGAGAAATATGGTAAAATACCAATGTGTGCACTCATGAAAATCCACATTCACAAAGAGGTTCAAAAATCTTGTCAGTGAATCCAGGTCTAAACAATTTGCTGTCCTCTAATCATTGATACTAATATGTTGATATATTAAAAACAAAACAAACAAAACACCATAAAACCCCAAGCAAATTTCAAATCATCTTCAGCACAGCCTTAAAACTCTGTCGATGTCAGCCTGTTTCCTGAACTCTTTTCCTGCTTCAGAAAGGATCCTTCTAGCATAACTGGGAAACAATAGAGTGAAATGTTATTAAAATATGGAAGTCAGTGATTCTTGGAAGAGTTTCTGTTTATCAGTATAAAAGCACTGCTAATCCAAAAGACAAATGTTTTCAGTGTGTGTTAGCCAGATAAGAATTTTGTATAATTAGTGCTCTTAGGATTAACACAGGAGGCCTAGAGGTATTCTGTGCACATACACACATATGTGCACAAGCTTCCTGAGCAAGCAAACAGAAGTCAGCCTGAATCTATAGAGTACAAAAAGGCAGTAAAATTAAAGAAAGGAGGAAAATTTAACTTACTGTAATCAAAGCAATTTAAAACAGCTTTTGATTTTGTAATTAGCAATATGTAAATTTAAGAACAAAAAGGTCTTTGTACATCCAACGTTGTTCATTTTAATGCTTAGAGCCTATACCCATACTTCACTTTCAACCTTGGTTCTTAACAGATGCAGAAATAGGAAGAGTTCAAGATAAATCACTAATAATTAGACCCAACTTTATTGCCATGATTATGCTGGACACAAATTTCTATATTTTTCTTCATTAAGTATGATAAAATATTTATGTCTTTTCAGGATATCTTTGTAGGTTGCCTGAAACATGCTCAGCAAGACTTGTTTAAAAGGGCTTTCAATTTTATAATTTTCTCAGTTACCTTCATTCTTTTGAAAATCAAGAGAATGTGTTAAAAGCAAGACTTTGATGTTTTTGTTTTGTTTTCTTTGGTTTGGTTGTTTTTTGGATTTTTTTTTGGTTGGTTGATTGGATGGTTGACAGGTTTTTATTTGTTTGGGGGTTGGTGTTGTTTTTGTTCTGGTTTGGTTTTGTGGGAGGGTTTGTTGTTGGTCGGTTGGTTTTATCAGTAGAAGAAGAGCTTATCTTTAGCTTTCTGAGGTCTTAAAAGATATTTTTAGGGATATTCTAAGCTTTCTCTGTATTAATTAAATCAGTAAAACTACTTTATCCAGTTTAGTCTGTTTTGACTAGGAAAACTAAAGTTATAACTTTATTTTTGTAATTCAAGGACTATATTTTTTTAAATATATATCATCTTTTGTTAATATATACATGTGTATTTGGCTTTTAGTGGATTAATACAGCTATTTTTTAAATTATAAAATGTTCTGTTCTTTGGAAATAATTCTTTAACAGCCACTTTTATTCCAGTACCAATAGGTCTGAGAGCTAATTTTGCACCTATTTAATTATAAAAAGCTTCTGAATTTATTTTACTTTATGTATTTGCTAATGAGAAAACCTATATTCATAAAATATTTAAGTAAGACAATAGGATGCTGCCTGCAAGCAGCTGCTTATTCCCAACATTTATTTGAAAACGTCTGGTTAAGCAAGTAAAACTATTTCCTATATTCTGCTTTATTTTCTCATGAAAAGCAAAATTTTCCCTCCCATTTTCTCTAAAGCTTTGGAGTTCTGATAACAGGTGCATTTAATTATTTATATTTCACCTTTCTACAATTCAAGAAGCTTCACTTTTGGAATTGTCTTTGTTACAGATTAGTACAGCTTTTGACATGAACATTAGTGCTCGAGCTGCAGACAGAGCTTTTTAATAATGTTCTTTTAGCAGCAGAGGTGCACAAACTGTCTCCTGCTTCCATGGGGACGGCTGTGACACTGAAGTACCACAGACAGTTCAAGGTTCTCAGTGGTTTTAACACCTTCCCCCACAGCGCACAGCGAATGCCTCATCTGTTGTGGCATTGTGACATCCAGTTGTGGCAGGACAGTCATGTTCCCACACATCTATCCACATGGGGAACTTCCAAGGCAAGGACACTCATTTTGGCTGATACTTCTCCGAAGAACAGGTCTATGTTTGCCACAGCCCTAATCATGGTGCTAAGCAAAGCTGACTTTGGCAGAAGTCCAAGGACAAAGACATGGTCCTAGAACTTGTTGTGTGACTCTAATATCCTGACTTCATTCATGCTTGCTGCCAGCATTTCTGAGTCCTTGGTTGTTTTCTCTCCAGTTGACTTTGTTATGTCAGATTATGATACCACTCTCCTTATTTGAGGCCTACATGGAAAGATGCATCAAATTATTTTGATTATTTTGTCCAGACTGCTTGGCCTTCCTTTCAGCCTTCTTCCGTCTACTTTCCTCTCTCCATTTTTTTTTCTCTCCTATCTGCCCTATAGACAGTTCTAATTTGAATACTTTCATGTCTAAACGGACAGAATTACCCAACTGTGAAATTCTGTGAAACTGTGTAAGTTGTTAATTATTACCTGTTTTTAAATTACAAATAGTGGAATATCCTGTTGTAAAAGAGGACCTTCAAAGAATTTCTATACTTCTATGTAGACCATTAGAAAGCACCTTAATTCAAACTTCATTCCTTTGTTGTTTTTTTGTTGGTGGTGTTGTTTTGTTTTGTTACCTTTAGTTCGGTGTAGTTACTTTACAGTCTTTGAAGGAGAGTGTAAGAGTCTGTGCATCAGCAATGCAAGCATCAAAGACATCTGAGGAAATTAAATCTGTTTTCTGTTGGCATTCAATCCTACTTGGTGTAATGCTCACATACGATTTTCTGCCACAGTTACATCTGCCACTGTCTCTACCATAACAATTTTTAAATTAAACAGAGATGAAATAAGTATTTGTGGTAACTTACCTTTGACTATAATTTCCCTAATACTGCACTATCAAAACTTATATCAGAGTTCATAGATATTGTTTATATTCAGACTAAAACTGACTTTTTTTGAAAAGACAAAATATGTTATCGAAGATATTACTGATCTAATTTTGTTCTCCCCTGTACAATCTACTAGATGGTTCAGAAGGTCCAACAGAGAGCAATGATCACCGTTGTACTACTGACGTACGGGTTCCTTATATCATCTGATAATCCAGTTAAGTCTTCTCCTAATTATTTTTCTCTTGCATAATAGAAAAGAATGGATAAAATATCTTCTTTTTAGTACTTAAATGGATTTATGACTGGAAAATAAAAAAAAAAAATCCAGGACAAGTTGAAGAATCTCTCCACACAATTTATTAATCATGGCTGAGGTTACAGGACTGTGTGTCTCTCTATTAAGTTACCATTTCCATTTTCTAACTGACATGCTGTGCTGTCAGCAACATTTTAGAGTCTCATTTCTCTGTTGGCTTTCTATCTCAACATTTAGTTGAAATCCTAAAAAAGGTAACACAGACCTCACAGTATATGTTTTTTTTAACAAATTCCGCTTCTATTCAAATGCAAATACAATAAAAAATAAGCTCACCCCTCTGAGAAAAACCAATTTCTGCACTGCAAAGATGCCTTAACAATGAAGTTATTTAAGAAGTGCTAGCAGTTCTCTAAAGGGACTGATTTAAGCATGAAATGACAAAAGGACTGAAGAGCTATAAAAGAGAAAAAGATAAGCCATTTATTTTCTTCAACCTGTTTTACTAGTTCACTGAAGTGAGTGATGAAGAAAAAAACACCCAGCAGCTTGAAGAAAGATGAAAGTGGCCAAAGGCAAGATCCAGCAATCTTGCCATCTTGGTGGAGATTTCTAAACTAGGAAGAAAAGGGAATAGATATTACAAGCCACAGTCAAATGTGGAAATGGTGGACACACATGGAAAACCAAAGACCCACGGCAACAGGAATAAAAGAGATGTCAGAAACAGAGCAGAATAATGCCTTTGTAAAGCATACATATGAAAATGTGTCCAGCCTTGGAAACAAGTGAGAGGAACCAGAATGCCACATGTTGCTTCACAACTGCAATGTTGTTGGATGAATTAAGATTTGGTGGAAATGGAGTGGGGTAGTGAGCAAATAAATGTTGTTAGGAATGACAGGCAGGGAAGGTGGTGGAGAGGGTTTTGTTGTTAGTATGAAAGAACATCTTGTCGGTAGGAAGCTCCCATATAGGATGGGACAAGAGACTGACTGAAAATATGAATGTCAGGATCAGAGATGAGGACATTTTTCAGCAGGAGCATGTTACAGTACTCCCAAACAAGATCAGAAAATGAACAGTGGCTGGACATGAAATCATGAAGTATAGGTAATGTTTTACTTTGTCTTATACCAACCCCTCACATCATTAGTACTCAAAGCTTCATTCACAAATAGAAAATTAATTAAGGAAGCCACAACCAATTAATAAAGGCAAACCCATCTTCTGATTAAAGATATTATCTTCCCATCTTCTGATTAAAGATATTATCTGTGTTAAATAAGGACATGGTTCTAAATGGTTTGGAATCCCTGCCTGTCTCTTTATTTATAAAGCCAACAGTTCTATATATCTATGGGGTGGTGTCATCACTATATTGATTAGTTCCATCTCCCATGAAATAATTTAGTGCTTATGATAAGCATATTAATTAAGATTTTTCTTAAAGACTAGACTGCCAGAATCTCATAGATAGCAGAATATTTTATTTCAAAACTTAAGGAAATAACTAAGAAGAATGGCCAAGAGCACATTAAAGATTGAAAATACTTTTTTCAAGTAGTATTTAGACTAAAATCTCCTTTTACTTAAATCTTGCCTCTAATAAAAACAACATTTCTATTTTTATTGTATTAGTGATTAACTATTATTACATAAAAAATAGAAAATATTTATACATAAAAATGAAAAGTTTTCATTATGTATCTTTTATGCAAAGCCGGACAGTGACAGAGAGTATAAATTCTTTGCTGTAATTACAAATCTAGTGAAGTTACTGGACAGAAGATCATAGTCTCATTAAGGCTGTAGGTAATGGCAATATATTTTCCATGCTTCAGAAGGATATGAAAAAATCAGGAAGAGATAAAAAATACTTGAGCAATTTCTACTCTGTACTTGCTAAAAGCTAACACTACAAGATTATTTACCACACTTAGAAGATCAGAAGGCTGAGAAAGCACATAGACACCAAAGCATAAGTTTTAAATAAAGGGAATGAGAGCTGACTAGTCTTCAGCACAACACACAGTACAGTCACAGAACTTTAGTACTATAATTCACAAAGAAAGGGACCCCCACAAGTGACCTAGTTCAACACATGCTCAATACAGATATAGTCATGTGAGGCCACCCTTGGTTTTGTCCAGATGAGTCTTGAAAGCTTCCAAGTGTGAAGATTTCACAATCTCTCTGGGAAACCTCTTCTACTGTTTGACCACCTCAAACTAGTTTCCTAACAGCTAATTGAAATTTCCCATATTCTAACTTTTGTCTATTGCCCCTCATCATATCACTATGATCTTCCAAGAAGATTTACCACTGTATATTTCAGTGAGGTAGTTGCAAACAGGTCATAAGCCTAGTCCATAAACTGTGTTTTAGGTCAATCTGGCATAGAAGTCTGATACAGAAACAAACTAGTGAAATCCCACAGTTTATTTTAGCCTTATGAAGCCAAATAGCTTTATAAGCTAGTCTCCTGGTCTGTTTTGGATTTAAAAGCTATGTTTCTACCTCAGTACTACCAAACACTACACAAGCACCCTTGGGAGAAGAATTGAGGTAAGAAATGTGAGATAAATTACAAGAAAACTAGTGAGAAAATAATAGTATCATCCAAGACTTCAGGTTCTCCTTAATTTTGAAATAATTGTTTATGTGTCAGGAAGCTATACATTTATATAGTACCCACAGAGACTGTGATGCAGAAAGAGATCCAGCGCAACTTATTCACGTGCCTAAGTTGTGCCTCTTAGACACCCAGGATCCATCTTAAACAAATTTAACTCATCTTGGTGGATCTATGAGATACCTAGGACTGGTAAGAAACATCAGTACCATATGTTGAGGTCAGAGTTCCATGCAGCGCCTTTGATGTGTTTTCATCTGCATAAATCCTGAGTGCAGGAAGGTAGATGCTTTTAAAGATTAAATGAGAAAACTAGATCTTAAATGGAAGAGTTGTGCCACTTCAAGGGTATATGTATGCCCATTGTACCTATTAAGAACTTTGACGCTTCTTTTAAGGGGATTAATGCATTAACATTTAAGAGCAAGCTAATTGATTTAGATAGCATGATTCAAATTTATCCTGCTTGTTACAGTATCTTAGTTAGCTAAGATTAATTCAGACCACTTTAGTGCAGTGGGAGATTGCTCTCATTTTAACCATCTAAAAGAAGATGTCTAGTCTATACTAATTGTGCAAATAAGGTTTTTGATCAGTGGTGACATATTTAAAAGGCAACACAATTTGGGTAGTAGAAATCAATTCTAGGATTAAATGGCTCACACTCTGTACATGCGACTTTCTCTCCACATTATATGAAGAAGGCACCGAGACCAGCTTGAACAAGTCAACTAATTTTCAGTTGGCATGTATAAGGTACACTCTTATGATGTGAAAATATTGTTTTATTTATTTGCTTATTTATTTATTATGCTAGAGTGAACTCATTACAGAAATTGACCTCTCAAGGAATTTGGTAAAGAACTTACGACACTTTTTGAATATAAGAAAATCCGAGGCTTTTAGAGGCAGTTTATTTATTTTTTGGTCAAAAACCCCCCTAACACATACAGTAAAAATTACATACAAATTTTAAGATGTTCATAGAAATTTTTAAAAAATGAGAAAAATATGAAGTAGAATGGTAGACAGATTTTAAAAATTTATATTAAATGTCTTGTGTTCACAGATACCAATTTTGCATGTTAATGATGTACACTGTGAAATTTTTATAACCAAATCAAAACCATAAATCACAGTGATGAAAAAAGCAACAAACAAACTGTACTTGGAATACTTCCTATGTTTTATTCTGAATGAAAAAGTCTGCTTTTAGAGCAGCTTTTTGTTTTTGGGTTACAGTTCTTATCTTCTACAGTTCTTCCTAAGTGTTATAAAAAATGCAACACTATGATCTTTTCTCTGATTTGTTTATGGCTTTTCTTGTCAGTTTTACAATGTTATTTTCAAGAAAAAATATATAAGCATTGTACCTTCTCAAAGAGTTTTCATGTTGAAATATCTGACATCTTGGATCCAGTTTTCCCTATTTTCCTGTTTACAAAGCTTATAAAGTGTAGATGTGCTAAGAGCCTCTCTTCAACAAGTATGAAAATAATGTTTTCCTCCTAGCAATATTTTGAAATCCTACCCTCAAGATTAAGGGTAGACCCTCAGACATCCAGTAGTAGATGACTTGCTCTATAAATGCTTCATGCATTACACTAATTTCATGAGACAAACATTGTTAAGTCATCAGTTATGTGCTTTCTTGATAGGTCTTTAATTTCTGTTGGATATTTTGTTAGATAACTAATCATATAAGCTTCTTATCATCTCAGCTTAATTCAACAGAAGGATATATCACCATTTAGGACTATCATTCTGAAGATTATCAAACTTCTGAATCTTCATGTGTATTTCTATCCATCACCAGGTAACAGCTTATCCCTCTTTTTCTGTATATTATCTTTTCAAAATAAAGCCAGAGTCAAGTGTTCTGCCTTTCTGTTCTAATGGCATGCTACTCCTGCTTGCATATAGGAATTATTCCATATTTTAGCATAAACTCTCCGTTCTCTCTTCCTATTTACAGTTTAAGTTTTCTTGTTACTATAAAACCCTTACTAGCTTCCTTTGTCAAGTTTATATATGAAAATTTGTCTCTGAAGAATTCCTGAGATTTAGTGAAGCCCAAAGTTCTTCTCTGACTTGATCAAGGAACTATATTAAAGCAAACATATTCTTCTAGTAATATAGAAAGAAATATAGGCATGAGAGGGTAAAAGTCTTTTTTTAACTGAACTAGATTTCTGTTCCCACTGGTATCACATGCTTTGGAAGGAAGGGAAGATGAGTGAAAGAAAGATTAGGAGAGGCTTACACAACAACAAATCTCATTCCTGAAATTCTGGGTGGACAAGAAGGTAAGATAAATTTCATGTCACATTAGGGGTCATGTTCACGTCCAGGTTGCACACACTTTAGCTTAGCTATTTAAATGCAGTACACTGCATCCTAATTTAGAATTGAAACTTCAATAGGCATGGCTAGGGAGCTGCGCAGACAAAAGCATTTTCAAGCATTTGAGATGCCTTTATTAATCCAAGGCAGATGCAATATGGTCAATAGCAAACTTGTGTCCTGTTTACAACTGACAGGTTAAAGGAAATCAAAGATGTCTCATATGGCACCAGATACCTTGTGAAAAAATAAACAGAGTTATAGAATGGGCTATAGTAGGGAGTCAGAAATCTTGAACTAGATACAATAGTCTAATTGTAAGCATAAAGGAGTATTTGAGTTGTCCTCAATAATCTGAGCATCCACCTGGTAGTGGCAGACATTGTGTTAAACCCGTGGGAGACAACTTTTTCAGGAATTGTAAAGATCAAATCAGATTACCACAGGATATCTGAGTTTATTCGTGCTATACCAGGCTAGTGAATTGAGTTTTCTTTCTAATTTTTATCTGTTCACTCAGTTATAGCTGCAAATTTCTTTATTTTTTATGGTTTACCAATGGTAACATATACAGAATTTTGTCACCAAACAGGACCTACTGTTTAATATTATTTCCTTTGTGTTTAAAGATGATGACAGACAAAGAAACTTTGTGAACAACTCATAATATAATTTAGGTTATTATATCTAACAGCTTGCCAAGAAAATGATTTAAATTTTGAAGAGTTTTCTAGAAAGGGGAAAAATATGTGTATTTTTAAAAAATCCAGTGGATAAGGCATGAATTGTGGAATCATGTCCACTTTCTGTCATCTCTATGGTCAATGGGGAGGATTTATGGAAAACCTTTTAAACTGTGAAAGACATACAAACAAGCCAAAGTGTGCAGCTTAGCCAAACCAAAGATCAAGAATGAGGGCCTGAGTTAAATGCAATTGAAAAAAAAATGAACTGGGGAGTGATGGGGAAGGCCACTGGTGAAGCATTTTCTGACCTCTTCTTCACATCAGTCTAAACCAGGATTAGGCCTCTTTGCAATTCCAAGGTGAGCATACAGGAATAAACTCTTAGAAGAGAGAATGACTCAAGTCCTGACAAAAGAACTGAACTAGCACAGGCAAAAATGTTGGCAGATAATGAGGGCTGGATAATGAGTCTGTGATTTTGATAAAATCTGGTCATTGCAGTCTTCAGAAAGATTATTTCAGTCAGTGATAATTTCACTCATTATTTAAATGATACTTTCACTGAAGCTAAATAAGTGCCCAGTGAAGGAAAAAGGAGAAAAAGGAGAGAAGACCTTGAAACTGGTTTTTGAGTCTCTTTTTTGTTTTCCAGAATTTAGTCCCTTTTTTCTAAAAGACAGATTGAAAATATAATTTCCCCTTTTTGAGTCATTGGTACAGATAGTTCCTACATATTGTGTAAAGCAAAATTTTAGTTATTTTGGGGCAGAAAATCTCACTGTGATTCCACAGAATTGGTTTAATTGGTTTCTCATAGTACCAGGTTTTTATATAATTTATGTGAAATAATAGAAAGAGATGGAGTTTTAAAGAGTCTCTGCAGCTGAAACCTGTGGATTTTTAATATTAACTTTTCTATACTTACCTCATGTAAAACTTTTTGTTTTAGTTTCTGAACTTAAAACTTTTCTGATGGCAAAATACAGTAGATTTTCCTTCTTTGTCAAAATACACTCCCATCTCTTGAATAGACATTACTACTACTGACTTACAGATCATCAAAATTTAGATATATTTAAGTCTGTTGTGTTGACCTTGCCTGGACACCAGATACCCACCAAGCTGCTCTATCACTTTCCTTCCCAGATGGACAGGGGAGAGAAAATAAGGTGGAAAACCACTTGTAGGTTGATATAACGCAGCTTACTAAAGTAAAAGTGCAAGTTTGTGCATACACAAACAAAGAGAAGGAAAAAATAGGTTTGCTCTCTATTTTCCTTCAACAAGAGATGTTCAGCCACTCCCCAGGAAGCAGAGTGTCAGCACCTGTAGTGGTCACTCAGGAAGGCAAACATTGTAAATATAAAAGTTCCACCCTCTCCTTCTCATTTCCTTAGCTTTTATACCTGAGCTGACATCATATGGGATGGGAAATTCCATTAGTTAATTTGGTTCAGCTGGCCTGGTTGTGTCCCCTCCCAGGATCTTCCCACTCCTTGATGGGAGGAAATGTTGAGAGCCAGCCCTGATGCTGTGCCAGGCCTGCTCAGCAGTACCCAAAGCACTGGGGTGCTATCAACACCTTTCCAGGTGCCAGTGCAAAGCACAGCTATAATGGCAAAATGAGCTCCATCTCAGCCAGACCCAATACAATCTCCAGCCCTTATTCCACCTCCTTCATTTCATATTCAGATTTGACATTATTTATATATTTCAAACCATTCCACTGTATGTATTTCTCATTACTGAAATCCCTTCTTACTAATTCATGTAACTTAAACTGCATCCTTAAACCATTTTAATATCCAATATACAGATTTATACATTTTCATAACTACTATGTCCTGTCACAAAAAGGTAATATTCTCCCATTTCATGAGCTTCCTCTGCCCCTCCAGATCTATGACTTGGACTTCATCTTACCAGGATGGATACTTAAGACGGAAGAAGCAGCACAATCAATCACTGGGCACTGACACCATCCTGGTTCTGGTCATTGTTGCACTCTCCTTGCTCATCTCAAAATTGAGCCTTTGTCAGTTCCATGTCTTCCTGCTACTTTACTTCCTGCAACATACAACTTGCACCTCAGATAATTTCTCCACCTAGGTTTGGGGGAAGTACACAGTGGGTCTCCCCATTCTTCTGCATTATCCACCAAGTGCAGCCCAATCCCTAAGCAAAGGCAATCCCATTAATGTGTTTGCATTTTCCCACGGGAGGAGAAATCCACACAGCTACAGTACAGCTGAGTTTTAAAAATATCTAAATAAGATATGTGCAGTTGAGATTTTTGTGAAAGAATGTTTCAGATCTTTTTCCTCAAATGGTGAACTTGATGAGTTTGACACTTTCTGACAGATATGAACATTTTGAGTTTTGAGACTTACAGAACACTATGAAATGTTTCACCTTCTTGTCACCTTTCCATATAAACACCAGAAAAACTGTCAGGATGAGAGAGATGACAGGGTAACACACACAAAAAAAGGCAAACAAAATACAAAACTAATATTTCTTTTGTCATGTCCTTGTAGCAACCTCTTTCCCCTCTATATCAGGGCTTTCTACTTCACTTCTCCGTCTGTCTCCACAAAGATTTTCCCTCCCCATTATCCTGGTCCAATTCCATTATTTTTTCTTTCTAAATTTCCTTCTGATTTCCTAGATCAGAAGACTGAACTAAAAATAAAAAATAGCTAAATATTTAAATTAAATGTAGCTATTTTAGGCTTTCTGTATAGTCAGTGCAGAGAAGTATGCACCTGCAAAAATATTGTGCTTAGTCTTAATGGTCTATTTTAGAATCTTAATTTCTGTTTGACTTTAAATATAGCCTAAAGTATCTAGTTCTTTTATGAATCTCTAACTTCTTAAAGTATAAGTTTGTGTGGAGGAAGGTTCTCTTAATTTTCAAGCTAGAATAATAAAAAGACAAAAACATCCGCAGAGTATAAAAAATACAATTAGGTGTACTCTGTCCTTAATTTCCTTTAATTTCCATTAAGAACTTACTTTCCAAAGAATGAACTGATTCTTTTCCCAGTATCCATACAATATTTATGCTCCTTGTTATATTTATATTTTTTTTCAGTTTTTGCAACATTCAGGTTTCTCAGGAATGCTTAATCTGTGAAATACTTTTTGAGACACTCAGACACACTCTTTTTTCTGCATTACCATGCGGTCCAAGAATATGTTCTGCTTTCTGAAGCATATGGGAATATGGGCATTAAAGACCATGTCAGAGTTCTGCTTGCGCTTGCTCACCCATTAAAGCTTATAACCTGCAATTTTCACTTCTTTAAAGGAAGCTACAAGCTTGGTTGAAGCATTCACAAAAAAGCTTAAAATATTCAAAATTTCTTATAAAAATTATCTAAATTGAGCATTTTGACCTCAGGAGATTTTATTGTAAAAACCATGTTTGTGTATAAATAAACTAATTAGAGATTTAATGTTCAGTATATATATACATATGTATTTATCTATAAATGTAGAAATGATCCTTTAATTTAAAGTAAGACATATAAGTTTTAAAATGAAGACCTGATTCTAAATTTTAAGAATGCTCCTATTTCATACATGGATGAGTGGGAGAGGCTGTTCCTGAAGAAAATCTATGTCTGAGATGAGACTGCTCCCAAAGAAGGCCTCTCTGTTTCAATTGGCTTTTTTTAAGTGTTTAATATGGTACAGGCTGAGACTTGTCTCTGTGAGATTAAAAAAACCAGATGGATGAGATAGCAGCTCAGATTCCTTTAGCTGTATTTTTGGTGTTAAAATAATAGAAGTAGGGCCATGGTAATCCATTATGTTTAATTGCCAGTTTGTTCTCCCACCCTTTTTTGGAGGACCCCGAGTAAGTCGCTAGATACTAAAACACAGGTTCAAGGTTCAAAAAAATGTGGAGTCCTAAAGATACCTCATTCTGGAGAAAACTACCTATAAGCATGCAAATAATACTACTTTGATATGTTTTTCCATGCTCTGTGTTAGGCCTTTGTGCTGCACACCTTCAAAATTTTCTCTATGCTCACTCCCTCACCTCTACAGCAATATGTATGTGATACACACACTAGAGCCACTAGGGCACGCCAAAAAACTTAGAAAACAGGTTTTATACAGAAAGAACACACTCACTTTGCTTTGCAGGAACTAACATTTGGTCTGTGGGTTAGGAAGAATTTCCTGAAACTGCTAATTTAGCACTGGAAGTGTTTTAATGCTTAACTTTAGTTTTGATGATATTCTGCTACATGGTCTGTGGTCCTCCTTCACATGCTTTGGGATGGATGGGTTAACATCTTCTGCATCAAGAACGCAAATCTATTATTTGTGCATTAGCAAAGATGAAGAAAACATAACAGCTCTGGGTGTATAACCATGTGATTGTGAACATGTAACTATGGACAATGATTATCAATAAAGTTTTGGGAAGATAATTACATTTTGAGCCATATGTCATGCATTTTTCTCAAGCAAGACATCTGAGGCAATGAAGTAGAATTAATCATATTAAAGTGCCTTTATGCTTCTGTTCCTGAAGGTATGCAAATATTCCACTAAAGAGGATTAAATTTAAAATTAATTTGGGAATTTTACTTCCCTTTTAGCGGGAATTAGAAAGAGCTTCTTTACTCCATTTTAGTGAATTATTCACTCACTTTTAGGGTTATATCTTTTATTGGCAGTTGAAGATTCAGACACTTGCTGAAAGCTAACCAAGTGTTTAAGTGGTTAGATGAAACAAATGGAAGTTTTGAATGAGGGCCAGATCCTTTATTCTGTGAGTTAAAACATTTTTCATGGTCAAGAAGCCTTCTCCTAACATTAGAAGAAAGAAAAAAATGTAGCACAAATGATAAAGCATAGTGCTCACTTTTCTAATAAGCTGGACTTTACCCTGGTTGTATAAAGTTATCCCTGTAAACAAGGAACCAAAACCAATATATTAATTTCATGCCTTCAATGTCTCTAGACAGTAATGACAGTTGCAAGGTGTGTCCTTGCAGCATGGTACAGGATTACGTTTTATGTTACTTGGTTTTAGCTAAATGCTAAGACATAATAAGATGTAATTGAGGTTTCTAAGCATCTAAAAACATGTGTGTATGTTCTCCTGGTGTCATGGGGTCATGCTTCCCAAAAGTAAGCATATCAGCCTGGTTTAACCACCATGCATGTTCACTTTGTGTCATATCCAGTAGCATTCCATATGTTCTGTAGCTGACACTCAAAAAAAGCTTGAGTGCATCTGTTCCTTTGTGCCACTACTGGAGACATGATCTGAGTTATCCAGCATGTGTCAAGTATCAATAGATGGCTATGTCTATGTTAAGTGCAGACAAATGAAACAGCATCAGCAAAGGATAAATCACAGTTTACAAGTATCCTCTTTCCTAAGCCAAAAAGTGTATTTAGAATCCCTAGCATTCATTAGAGAACTGATCTTCACCACTTCCTTGTTCTTTTAACTTCTTAGATGCTCTGACTTACTGTGCCTTCCTGGTCTTTAATTGACCCATACTGTATCTCTTCCTCATCCCATCAAAATTCTCTGTTTTTCAAGCCTTTCCATCCTCACATCTGATTATCACTTCCACTTTATTAGTCTCAGCCTCAGGTTCAATAGTTATCTTTTCACCACTGGGAAGCCCTCGGTCCTACTAATTGCAAAGCGCTACTACAGGAACCCCTTTTTACTATTTACTGTTTTCTTCATATCAATCCTCCTAAACTTTTCTGTGTTTTTGTAATCTTCCTGTGTACATGGTAGGATTCTCCTTATCTGCAGAGTCCCTGTCATAGCTCCTCCAGTCCTTTCACTACCTCCCCATCCTCAAGAATGCTTATGCTGAGTGAAAATACCTGTGCTCTCTCTACCTCTGTTCACTTGCCCTCTGTTCATATCTCTGTTCATTCAAAACAGCCTTTGAAGGTTTCCTGCAAACAGCTCTGGAAAACTGTAAGGTGGAGCACAGAGCATGATTTTATTTCATCTACTATTTAACAACATCTAACTGTATGGGCTTTTATCACTTGATCTTGTTGACACACAAACCCTCTTTCAATGGTGAGGGAGGGTATTATTATGTAGCTGCAGAGAGAAGAATTTATAACTTTGTTTAAAATAGCCAAGCTTTTATGGCAGCAACATGGCTTTTATGGTAACGACAAACTTAGTGTGCTTTACAACTTTGGTGGATTTAAAGACAGAATAATAAGAGCACTAGGGAGTATGCTTAAAAAAAAAAAAAGAGAAAATAAAATAAAAAAGCTATTTAATGTTTCTATTCAGCTTTTTAATGCACTGTGGAAAGCAGTGGTTAGAGTGGGTCATACATCACTATATTAAAATGTTGCTTTTAAATCCTAGCAGCTGACTAAAATATTTCAGGTGTAATTCATCTGAAACCAGCCTTGCAGCTTGATGTATTAAGCTTTTGATATAAAATGTTTTCCACCTACTGCATCATAATGTATTTTTAAAACATGATGATTTGGCTCAGCAGCTGAATGTGGATTAAATTTAAAGTTTCTTTAAGAAAAGTAAGGCAGTTAATATTTTTGTAGTTTAGCTGTCATTTTTTATCATGTTTTGTCTTTATTTTTCACTTAAAAGTAGCTCTTTTACAATAGATCTGAAGCATATATCACACATTCTAATACAGGGTGTGTTACCATAGTTTGACTGCAGCTGTCCAACTAGATCCTGTTGTAACAAACCAAGAGGAGCTTTTAATGAGAAATAATTAATTTACTTCAAATTATAATGTGCAGAAAGAGGGATCTATACTGCATATGGAATTTTTCTATAATGAGCTAAAGAACAATGAATCAAATGACAAATCCAGCAGCTAGCTGCTGCCTCCTCCAGGAGAAATCCTATCCCCCAAAACAAATTAAACAACTTAACAAACAAACAAAAAAATCCACTTTTTTTCATCCAAAGCTACAGTGAATTAACATTTTCTGTTGCGTACTGTGAAATTGAGTACTTTCCATTTTTTTTTTCTTTTTTATTTTAATTCCCGGCTTACACAGTTTTACTGTCTTACATACTGAGCCATCTAGCTTGTAACAAGCTAAAAATTCTTAAGCACAGTAACAGGTTTAGCTAAGTAAAATCAAAAGTAGTATTTAAAGGAAAACTTTAGATACATGTGCATGGAATTTACACCCTTCTAGAAAAATCTCAGCATCTTGTCTCTTCAATCTCTTACCTTCTTTCCTATCCTGCCCTGTATTGATGAACTCTCTTCATAGTTCTAAATTTCCCTGAAATGTGCCTGTGGAATTAAAATTGAAATAAAACAGGCATGAGTCACAGTAAGAAATCTGTATCCAAAGGATATTTTGTTTAAGCAATGATGGAAACAAGGCTATAGAATGACCTGGGAGAAGAAATGGTGTCAATGCCAACTCTGCCTGGAGCTCATGTTTCCAAATAATATTCAGGGAAGATAATTTCAATGACGTAAACAGTTCTTCTTTGTTTACCGTGTTTTCTCAATCACCACCAAAAAAAAAAAGCCAACAAACCGTTCTCCAGTTTAAAAAATTCAGAGAACTGGATTCTCTGTGTGACCGTGAATTCTTTGGTGATTCCAAAATTTATCCAGGATTTCCTGTATTTCCACTGATTTACTCTTATGATTGAAAGAAGGGATCAAATCCTGTAATCAGAATACTCTTTCCATTTCCTGTGTTACACTGTGCTTTAAACTCTCTAAGCTTTGCAATACTAAGGGGTTTCACTTGGGTGCTTGGAGGCCTTCACTCTCACCCCTTCAATCTCCCTTTCATTGGAAACTGCATAAGCTTTTAATTAAGTTGATGTATTGATATTTCCTTTTTTTTTTTCCCCTTTGGTATTACCACCATACAGTTATTCTTTTGCTGTTATTTTTCTCTACTTACACTTGCAAAAGGTAAGTGTGTTATTATTATTGTGGAGAGTGACTGTTGCTACAATGAGGATTTTATCATAGGCCTTAATTTTTCTATTCCCTCTTTTTTTGTCGTTGGTTTTGTTTTGTTGTTGTTGGTTTTGGAGATTTTTTTTTTATTTTTTTGTTTTTAGTTTTTAGCTTGCCCAAGAGGAAAATCAAGACTTGATGGATGACATAGCAGATAATTGTCAGTTAAATATGTGGTAAGCATATCAGTAATAAATATGCACAGAACTTAGCATCAAATGAGAGTGCAATTTCTGCATCTGATCAAAGCATTCTCCAGTCAGCACTAATGGCATCATAATGAGGAAAAACCGATAGGGACTTTGAGCAGGTTCCTGCAGAAACTACACAAATACTATCAGAAAAGTATTGTGAAACAGCCACCTGCTGTACTAGAGAGGGCCTCCAGAGAAATACACTTGTATTAGAGACCCCTGCCATTCTAATTCCTTGTTGCTTGCTGGGAAGGTCTTTCTCTTTCCTTTTCCCTTTCCTGGTCTTGTCCATGTCTCTGACTTTCTGTTTTGGTTTTACCCCAAACTGTTTTTACCAATAAGAGTCAGAATATGACATCAACAATACCCCTTTCAAGTATTTTTATTTGTATGTGTGTGTGTATATATCAGCCTGATGTCAGGAAAATTTTTAACAAATAAGTAAGGTGCAGAAGAGCTCTCATGATATAGTGTAGCTGTTCCCTGAATAATCATGATTATAAATATAATTAGGGCAGGTGGGCTCCCACTTCTCTCCTATACTTCCACCTTTCATGTTAAAAAACATTTACATGTAATTTATTATATAAGTAGAGGAAACCTCAGATGAAGATATCCATAATTATTAGATCTAAATCTACTCATGGCAGCAGCTCTCTGGCGACAGAGAGCAACACACAACTTTCCCAGGCATTGTCCTGGGAAAGGCTGTGAGAAGATCAGAGAAAAAAATGATAAAAAATTCTTATCTACACTTGCTGCACCTGTTGTGACCATGTGGAATGTGTTATGGAGATTTGTTTACCAAAGGGTGGTTTCTTGATTGGCCAATTGCTGGTGGTGTTTAGATGGAGGCACCAGTTGGGTCCACCTGCATCGTGACTGTCTGTAAGGGTGCCGGGTTTCTTAACAAGTGTGGTATAATAAAGAGATTGATCAGCCTTCTAAAAAGCATGGAGTCAATGCTAATTACTACCTGGCCGGGGGCCTGCGACGATGTCTACTCAGCAATTATCAGACTGCACATGGATTATTTGGTCCTCTTACCATCAGCACAATTCAAAAGAGACCAGAACAAGCTAGAGATAGTCCAAAGGGACACCACAAAGATGATCAGAAGGAAGCAAGAAAGGCCTTTCCTTTTTGTGAGAATTGCTCAGTGATATGCAAAACATCTTTATCAGCATTTTTTCCATCACTAATCCAAAGCACAGTAGCATAAAAACGATTATAAAAAGCACTAACTCTATCTAAGCACAGTGTTCTTTACTAGCTTCTTAGTGTCCTATATTTTATAACTGAAAAATGCACATAGAATTCAGTGACAAATTTTTGCATCATAGATAAGAAAAGTTTTGTTAAAAAATTTGAGAGAATATGGTATTAGTTTAAATCTGTGTTTCATTTGCTTAGGCACTGTTAATCAATACAAATATTTGCTTATTTTTTTGGAAATGTATTTTAGAAGAATATTTCAAATTGTCCCTAGTGCTTTCCCTCTATATTTGAAAAATTCAGGGAATGGGGACAAAAACATTAAGCATTAAATCACCAGTAAGTTCTTGGAGCAATTGCTAGCTTGCAGTACTTCAGACAGGCAGATGGATGAAAATATTGTATGGGTTTGACAATGAAATATACTTTCCACTCAAGCTTAAAATTATTAAGACCCATATAATATTTTCTTTGTGCTTATTGGAGTTACATTTGCTTCACCCTTTCATTCCAATCCAATAGTTGACTGGTAAGAATTAGTCTAATGCACTCTCTTCTTTTTTTGGCCTTCTTTTTTGTCTGTTTTTGTTTTTTCCCCTCAGAAAACAATGCAGAAAACCTGACAACAGCAGAATTTTCATAGAATATTCTGACTTGTAAGGGACTCACAAGGTTCATAGAGTCCTATTCTTAAGTAAATAGTCTGTATGGGAATTGAACCCATGACTGTGGCATTATTAGCATCATGCTCTGACCAACCAAGCTAAAATATCAGCATCTCAATTATATCCTTACAAGGCATGATAAAAGTATAGCTCCTTACACATTTGAAATCTTTTTCTTGTTTTCTCATTTTCCTTTTGCTCCTGAGTATTCATGACAAAAATTGGTTTGCATGCTACCTAATTTTGGTATTTGAAAAAAAAAAAAAAAACAAAAAACCAACCAACCAACCAAACAAACAAAAAAACAATAAAAAAACAGGACTAAACTTAGTTGCTTAGCAATAAATTTTTAATTTAACTTAAGATGCAGAGGATGTTTGAGACCTCTGGGTCTCTACTTGAGGCTGTGTTTGGAGGCTACACCACAGGACCCATAGCTGCATGGGATCAGCTCCCATTTCAGGCAGCAGCTAAATGTTGGATAAGATTCCTCTAATAACCTCA
This sequence comes from Pheucticus melanocephalus, assembly GCA_013398405.1. Classification (NCBI taxonomy): domain Eukaryota; kingdom Metazoa; phylum Chordata; class Aves; order Passeriformes; family Cardinalidae; genus Pheucticus; species Pheucticus melanocephalus. The sequence goes on along the minus strand of VZSJ01000371.1, from coordinate 941,312 downwards.
GCTAGCCCAGGAATTATGGTTATACAATTGATATGAAGCCTTGTACTCGTGCACTTCATTTGCAAATTGCAAATACATTTCAGTATCTAAATATATGTATCTATTTGGTAACTAGCCATTTCATCTCCTGTTAAAGTCAATGGAGGCCTAGTAAAAAAATCCTTCAATACGCAGGGGCAATGACTTTCCTTCTTAAATATTCATGTGGCATCAATAACTTCCTCTAGGCGAGACAGTTCATGGGAGGGAGATATTAAGTAGCAAGCTGAGCAATTATTCCACTGAGATCCTGGAACAGTTGTAGAGGCAACTTACCATTGCTTATAATTTACCTTTTTAAAACTGTTTTCCGTTCCCATTACCAGGAAATTAAATCTTTTCCTTTCAGAACAAACACTGTTCTCATTTTGATATTCTTCAGTATCTTAAGTAAACATACTTTACCTGATAACATGGTCATGTTCATCTCTGCAGAAATTGCAGTGATTTTTTTGGAGGAAGCTTGAGAATATTAATAATTTCCTACTAGACTACAGATCAGAAGTGTGTTATCATCATCAGTTTCAAGACTGAAAGGAGTCCTCTACTTCTGTGTTTCCCTATTCAGCTACTGAGTAGAGTTTTGCATTCCCATTTGTTCTGTGGAGAGCCCACAACCTTGCGCTTTGTACAGTGCTTTGTACTAACTTTTTTAACATTCTAACTGAAACTGAAAAGTGTAACAAGTTAAATTTGCTACAAAACATGAAACAAGAATATATTTTAATTTCTTTTTTATTACGTGACAACTTGGTAAAGAACCTGGTTAGCTTTCTGCTATACAATAATTACCATTCCCTAAACTTGAAGTCAGGTTGTTAACTTCCAGCTGAACAAATATTTTTATTTTATGTTTCATGCATCCCTAGCTAGAAACCCTATTTTACTGTGATTTACTAGTATTTAAAGTGCTTAAGTGATTTGGATATGTTATATATGAGGCCTGAGACAGAACAGGAAGAGATATTCCTGCCATGGTGATCAGTCATACCTTTAAAACTATTTTTTATGGAAGATTTATGGCAGTTTAGCAGATAAAATCGGAGAGAATTTTCTCCAACTTAAAGTTTTTGCATTAAAAAGTAACACACAAGCTGCAGAAGCAGAAATCATGCAGTGTTTTTCATATTCTCATCACTTTTACATTAGGTGAAGGTGATGCTTCTACTGTATGAGCCTGTAATCTCTGCTTTCCTGCTGATTTCAACTTGTCAAATAGATGCTTTCTTTTGTAGAAACTTCAAGACTGGAGAGAGAAATGAAGTTTTAAAGTAGTAAATGTAATCTGTAGTTTACATTTTTTTTCATGTAGAACATAGAAATTACATATGGTTCTACTTGATTTTTTTTTTTTTTTAATCTTTGCTGAAATGTCAGCTAGAAGGAAAAAATGTTGAAGTGCAATTCCTGTGACCATATTTACAGGAATTCCACTCCTGGTAAGTAAATTATCACTTGCCAACATGACTGTACTTCTCATGATCCATCTGTTTTTCTCTGCAGACAGCATTGCTTTTAGTGTAGAAAGCAACATTTCTTTCACATTGTCTCATCTCATCCCTTTCCATGTGCCACAGAAAGAAAAAAAGTACTTCATCTAGGCAGTGTGATGTTCTTGACACTTTTCCTAGTACCTTCAGTGTACTGATTAGTCCAGAACTGTGCTGATGCTAGACTTTTCCATGCATTGATTTATTTCCATTTGGATGCTACCATCCAGAGTAATATAGAGATATAGAGAGAAGGGCCAAGAATATTTGGTTGTGAGTTTGATCAAGTATCAGCTACAAAACAGTATCAGCAAAACCAGGTATTTAACTATACCTCTGCCTGATTGATAGATCTCTGCACAACCTACAGCACCATGCCAAGTTAATGTGTAATTTACCTCACAGCACTAATCTTTTCTAGGCCAACACATCCCTGTGCTGCCACACAGCTGCAGTCTTGAGATCTTGATGGTCTGTGTGCTCAAAGGTATGAAAATCTTCATTTAATACAAGCCAGTAGTGAATCAGTCCTGCTTCAATTTGCTTTCTGATTGCTGACTTGCCAAAAAACTCTGTGCTATTCAATAAAAATACTTTATTTTTGAGGCAAGAAATGTTATCATGTCATTGAACAAATCTTTTCCAAATGGAATTTACTCTTCGGTTTAAATATTTACAAAAATGTTTTACTGAAAGGAAATGTTAATTAAGAACATGTCAGTGTAACTTGCTTATTATTTCTCTAAAAATATGAAGCAGATATGTCTCACATCATGCCATACTGAATGACAGTAATATTAATAATGAAAGCAACAACACCTACATAATACATGTGTATTATATCAGTCCTGTCAAAAGCATGAACTGATGGGTTCTGCTTCTGATGTGAGCTTCTTGTGTGGTTAAAATAAATTAGGAAGCAAGAAGATATAACAGTTATGACAAGTCCAGGAATGGAAACAAAATAGCAGACAGAGATCTATTTCAGTCTGAGGGCTCACTGGCTGAAGACCTCAGATGATTGATGCTATTACTTAAATGCCAACATGTACCCCTCCCCACTGTGAAGGAGATAAACCTACTCTTTATTCACTCCTCATCACATTTCTCTGCTGAAGAAACAGCAGTCATACATAAAACATTACGAATGACAACATAATTAGGTTAAGTAAATTAGAATTCTGAAAGTCAGTGTATGTTATTTTTCTGCTTCAGCCTTCCCACAAGACAACATAATTGATATCACATTACAGAGTCAGAGTAAACTAGGCTGAAAAACTATCAATTGTATTGCAAGCATTAAGTTTCTAAGTGTAAAGCATTTTGTCTGTGTGCATGTTATTCTTTGTCCTTTCACCTTTTCCAGTTGTTTGGCTTCCATATTTAGGGTAGATATCTACATTCAGAACTCCAATCATCCCCTTGCCAATGCTGTACATAGCAGTGACATTCCTTTCCTCCTCACTCTGCCTCTGTATGTGTGCAGAGATAGCAATAGCTTTTCTGGCTATAGAATTGTACTGGCAGCCCCACTCTTTAAAAATCTCCCATGAAAGTCAATAAGGGCCTGTGTCCTCACATGAAGATGTATTGACTTGTATATAAGTATGTTAATATATATTTTGCTTGAATAAGGTAAGAATATCAGACTGTCTTGGAGTCTGATTCTCTCTCAATGGTATCTACTCTCCTTCATATTTTTCTCTTATCATCCTCATTTTTAAAGAGGTTTATTTATAGGCAATTAAAAAGCCAAACATAAAGCATTATGTTCATCTGAAGTCTGGTGAAAAAGCCTTGGGTCTTTTAAGTTTTCTGTTCTCTCATTAAGAAAGGAGTTAAAATATTTCATCTGCTCTTTTCTTTTTATTTTTCACATTTGTCCTGTCTATATAGTTTATGTCACAAAAGATTGCTCTTTGTTATTTGTCCAAAAAACCCAGAACAATGTCTGGTTGAAGTACTTATATTATCCACAGTCTATATTATGACCAGTACTAAAACACTCTGAAGAACCTCTCAGCATAGCTGTAATAAATATGCTATTTAAAGACAATCAACTGAAACTTTTACCCAGTGGCAAAAATATGGTTTGACAAGAGTCTTTCTTTTCTAGAGCTTCATTAACTATTGACAGTGGAGTTACATCATTGTTTTGAGAGTGATAGAACGTCAACAGAACAATGCTTTAAATAAGCCCAATCAGAAAAAAAGCAGTACAGATACTTTTAAGGCCCCTTGTTTTCTGTTTTTGGCACAGAGATGTATTTCTATTCCTCACATATACCATCTAACATATATATGTAGCAATTAAAATGTAATATAAAAATGAATAATATACAGTAATATTTTGTGAAAATTTTTCCTTATTATTCTATGTGTTTTTCACTCTCCTTATCTTTCTTGAAATGGCTTACCTTTCACTGGAATTTATAATATTTGATATTGGATATTCTGTATTAATTAATGGACTGCCTTGATGTAAAGAATTAAATAGATTTCCTCCTGCACATTTAATTATTTTACAATTTAAGGTTATACCAGTGTAGTATTAAGTGGATAATTACCCTTAATAAACATACTTTGGGAATTGTGTTAATCACAGTTTAATATTATGAAGTTATATTAAAAACTCTTTTCTTTCTACTGTTCTGCTAAGTTTAGAAGTCTACGTTATTATAATTTATGCACATTCTTTCTTCATAGAAAGAATTCATGTTTCATATTGTGAATTAGCCAAACATCTCTTCTTTTTAAAAAATCAGTTAAAATATTTCTGATAATAAGATACAGATAATCAATGTAAAAATAAAAAAAAATATGAATTGAATCATATAGAATCTATTGTCATGAATATTATGAACAAATGAAATTTTTGAGCTAAATGAGAAAGTTAAAACCTACATATCCATGGTATTTATCAAAATGCTGGTGCTATCCTGATTAATGGCTTTTGGCTTTCTTAGCTTTTAATCTCCCATTCTGACACATTTTTAAGCCAACTCTTTTTACACACATGTTTAACCAGTGGTTCTTTGGAGTTCTGTATCAATAGAGCAGCAAGCAATAGAGGTGTCCTGACAAACTAGAAAAGCCAACACATAGCTGATATGTAAGTAGCATCCAGTAGATATGTTTTTTATTTAGAAGTTCAAAAATGAGTATGCAAACAGTCCATTTCTACCACTTGTATTTTCTTATTTTTTACAGTAAAGTAGAAAAAATAAAATTGCTGATATTCCTAGTAGAGGCAACAGACTTGGTGCCATGTCAGCAGCATTTTGCATAGAAGTGCTGAAAAAAATATCTGAAAGTACTCTGTGACCTGCAAAGAGCCACCAAAAGTGGTTTTGCTAAAGTAGTTTAAGTGTAGTGCAGATTTGCCTGGAGAAGGATATAGTTTAAAATTATGCTGATTTCTGTCTCAAATGTGGGCTTTCAGACTATGTAAACTTATTCTTATATACAATTTTTTTTCTTCTTATTTCTTTTTTACATAAATGATGAAGTGGAAAGGAAAAAAAAAGGAATAATATCGAGTCTCTACAAGGATAAAAATAGTCTAACTGAAAATTAAGCAGAAAATCATGGCAGCGTATTTTTAAAGTATTCATAACTAGCAAGAAAAAAAAAAGGAAAATAATATTCTTCTTTTTGCTTCTTTTGATGAGAAAGAAACAAAAACCCAACCAAGATTTCATTACTTGGATTTTTACAGAGAGTGTTAATAGTGTTAGTAAATATCCCCAGGAAAATGACAATTCTCTCCAATTGGAAAATTTATTAAAGTATAATTAGATTTTTAAGGATTTCAGATTTAGTCAGACCTAATGCTCTGTATGCATAAGAGTGCCATAGAGATTAAATTAAAATATTAAGAACATATATATGAGAGGATAAACTTAAGAGCAGTCTGTGCAGGTGAATGTCATGGAAAAACAGACTAGAAAAAAAATCAGATTAACAAAATCTTACTGTGTAGAACAAGCAAGGTAAAAATTAGAAGAGACAAGAGAATGACTATAAACCACCTAAATCCCTATCTCCAAGAAAGAAAGATAATGTTCTCACATACTGCAAAAAAGATTTACTTGAATTAGGAATGGTTTTTATGATTTTTCTTGATAGCTTATATACTGTGACTAAAGCATTCCTTATTTTGTACATTTTCGTGGTCAAGAAACATGAAATCAAAACAAAACAAATCTAGACAATGAGTAGAATGAGAGGAATGGAGAGTCCTTTTTTACACAGGAGACTACAGAAGCTTTTTCATGTTTAGTCTAGCAAAAAAAAATTGAATGGAAAACAAAAAAATGGATGGGTATGACAGCTTTCTATAAATACCTTAGGCACAGAAATATCAGAGAGGTAAAGAGACATAATATAGACAAAATGTTGATGTGATAAAGAACAGATATAAACTCTTCCTGAATAAATTTAGAAAATAATATTCTTGAAGATAGAAACAAAGTCCACCTGATATGAGATGGTAGGATTTCATAACCCTGCAGATTTTCCTACAGATAAAAGAAAGACACCATGTAGTACTGAACTCATAAACATGAAGATTGGAGAAGATTTAAGAAGTTAAGTTCCAAAAAATGATACAGAAATCAAATAAAATCTAGTCTAACCTGATAGGGAAATAGGTCATGAAAGACATAGATCCTGGGAAAATTTCTTGGCATTGACAAATAACCACCTGATACATTAGAACCAGCATTTGGACTTCAAGACTGCTTCAGTTTGTCTAAGGCTATATGAACATTAAAAACTTGTGGCTAAGAGCTTTGCATGGCCTTTTTTAAAGGCCACTCAAAACACAGAGTAACATTTCTGTGTTCAGTAGAGTGGGTGGGCAGTAACTGTCAGAGCATGTCGAGGAAGACTGATACCTTCATTCCAGACCTTCTCCAGTTCAAATTTGTGTTTTTCACATGCAAGAGAAGTATCCTCCATGCTACTATAGCTCATTTTTCCTGAAGCCAAGCCATGGTACATGAGCTCTGATATTGAAAAGAGGAAGGAATACTAATAATCCTCTTGGCAGTGCTTCAAAAAGTCAGAAGGGAACAGGGCTACTGAAGTTTAAATACCCTTCTTATATGTTTAGTTCTGTTCTGTATCTAACATCTCCCTAGTGTAAAATTCATGAACAGCAGTCCCTGGTTGACAAATAGCTGCAAGTTATAAATCAGTATAAATATAAGAGCCTTGAGAACTTAAGTTATCTTTTCAGCCTTAATATTTTTACTTTCAAGTGCAGCCTGAAAATCTGAGATTGCATCTCTCTTTTGAATTTTGTAAGATAAGTGCTAAAACTGAGGATGGTGGACTATTTTGAAATGAACTGTAGTTTCTTTGGAAAAAGCTTTTATTTCTAAAAGCATTAGTAGATCTCAAGCATTTCGTTTTTTGTTGTTGTTTGTTTTGGGTTTTTTTTAATTGATTTAAAATAAACTAGTGTGAAAATTTACATATGAAAAACCCAGATTAAAAAAAATACAGTACTTTTTTTTTGCCACCAATTCTGTATCACCTGTCTATCTTTTTAATAAAATAACAAACCAATTATCTTGTTATCCATGTCAGAACTGTTCCCTGAGGACATTCTTATTGTATTTGCAGGGTTCCCAGACAAAGGAAGGAATGATGAATCTGATTCCATGTTCTCAGAAGGCTAATTTATTATTTTATGATACGATATTATATTAAAGAATGCTATACTATACTATACTAAAGAATACAGAAAGGATACTTATAGAAGGCTAAAAAGATAATAATGAAAACTTGTGACTCTTACTAGAGGCCTGACATAGCTTGACCCTGATTGGCCAATAAGTCAAAACAATTCACAGCAGAAACCAATGAAACAACCACCTGTTGGATAAACAATCTCCAAACACATTCCACATGTGAGCAAAACAAAGGAGAAGCAAATGAGATAAGAATTTGTTTTCCTTTTTCTCTGAGGCTTCTCAGCTTCCCAGGAGAAAATCCTGGGCAAAAGGATTTTCAGGAAATATCACTGTGACACATTCTGTGTTGCCTGCTCCCATAAATCAGTATTAAATCTTCTCATTAGTTACACATCTGCTTAAGAGTGTTTACCTGGTTTATTTTCCATAGAAATGTTATTTAGCAGTTTGGCACCTTCTCTTCATGCTCAGTTTTGGATTGCCCTCTGAATTTTGTTTAGCCTGGTAGAGCTTGCCTCTTACAAGATATTTCTTCTATTACATGCTCTACATCTAAAAGCTTAAATGCTGGAATTACATTGTTTCATAAGTTGTTTGAGTAAAAGAACAATTCCAGAAGCCTCATGGTATGCTCCTGTTTCCAAGCCCTACACTAAACCAAAATTTACAAAATAAATGAAATTTCTATATAATAACTAGACAGAAAAATAAAGAAACAAACAAACCCACAGGGGAGTACCTGACTGATTTTGTTTCCTCGTGTATCTACAAGCAATCTGAAGAGTTCACCATTAATTTTTAATGCACTCTTCCGATTATTATTCTTCATAACAGTATAATTATTTAAGTTAAATATTTTGCGACTTTGCTGTGAAGCTATTTTTTTAGAATTTGGTTAAGTAAACAGCCATATATTTTAAATAACTCCTTTTTTTGTGCTATGCTTTATTATAAAATTCTGTCACAGCATTTTTTAATTCTGTTCTGATGTACTGCACAATTTAGTCTATTATTTAAGAGGCTTTTATATATAATTACACTGCTTTTGCTTGGAAAGTTGTAATTTTCTTTAAACACCACAAGAGAAACAAATTATATGAATATTTATCTATTTTCTGAATGTGATTTCATTTAAAATAGGGACATCTGGAAAATATCTGACTTTTGAGCAGCCATGAGGAAGTCTTACTAAGAAACCAAGAAAACAAAATTACACAAAAAGGAAAATCTCATTAAACCAAACTAAGTTGAGTGATAAACCAAAAAAACCATGAAAAAAAATCCACATACGATGCAACGGAAATTTTGCAACACTTCACTGTTAGTTGCATTTAATGAGAAATAAGCAACTGATCTCAGAAGTTCTAATAAATAATCTCATCATATAGATGACATTCCTACTAGTAGGAAACAAAAGCTTTTCATAATAATTTATTCAACTGCAGTTGAAAGCTATGAGAATTCTCTACTCTTTTGACCTGATTTGTGTCCTCTACTTCCCATATATGTAATAAGTGCATATCAGTAGGTCCAGAGTAATGGGCTTTCAAGTAGAGATAGGTGAACTTAAGAGCCTTAAGACAAATAGGTATGGCAAAATTTTAGACTATTTTGTGGTTCTGGTTTGTTTACTAGCTTTGAAGTGTTTTTTTGCGTTAGTCCGCTTGGGTTTTTGTGGGTTTGGGATTTTTTTTGGAAAGGGGGGGTGGGTTTTTTTCTCTCATCATATGTAAATATATAGTTCAGAGAAGAATATATTCATTAAAAGAAAACAAGGCATATTCAGAACCTGCATGGAAAAGAGAGATGAAACATAAGTGAAAGAGAGGAAGGGAAAATCTGTTCCTATTTCAAAACACTTCTAAATTCCAGTCTGTCTGCAGCTTCTACAGTACAGTTAAATATTCTTTGCATTTCACTTTGTTGAAAATAAGTTCATTAAGTTGACTGATCACATGTTGATTGGATTCCCAGGTAGAGGAACTCAGGGTTGGTAGATTAACAGCCAGTAACCGCACACTGAGATCTACACAAGTTCTCAGCATTTATCTCCCACTTTTTTGAAATACAAAAAGTACCACCCCTGTCATAAGAAATTCAGTTATTCTTTTAACAAATTCACAGAATCCCATAATTTATCAACTTCATTGATATAAGCAGTTATGAGAGAAAAATTATATTGACAAATGATTTGATTAAAACACCCATTATTAAAGCAAAATTATCAGAGTATGGTAACACTTTTGGCTTAATAAACATACAGATGTGACAGATAAAAAGTGATAAAACAGAGAACACAACATACTCCAGAAATTTAAAGCTTTTATTTGAATACTGTTTTAAAGAAATAAGTTCAGATAATTCTTCAAATTCAGTTTATTTCACTGAAAATCAAAATTGGACTTGTGATTTCATTCCATAATTCTCCTTGTGCAGTTACAGAGCTTAAAGGAAAGACCAACTCACACATTTATTCAGTACAGAAATGAAAAACAGAATAGAATGGCAACTATACAAGTTTTTACAAAGAATATTTTATATTTTCAGGATTTTCCACTGAGATGATGTCATGAGCATAAGAAACCTATAAATAGAAATAGTTCTGAAATATAAGAATTTAGATAATTTTTCTTAAGTCTAAAAGAATAATTATTCAATAATTGTTGCCCGAAGGACTAGAAATTCTAAGGAATAAAACTGAGTACAAAATATTGCTATTAAAAGAGGTTTATGGTGACATACACGTATATAGTATATGTTTTGCCATTTTTCAGAATGAAATTAATGTCGCTGTGGTGCTCCTGGGTGTTGTAGATTTTCAAAGATATAAAATAATACTTTCAATATGCTAATATAGTGTACATTGGAGAAATTTTTGTCTTGAGTTCTGTGAACATTTAATACTTTGTGGTGGGTATTTTTCTGTCTTTGCTTTAGTTACTTTTAATGTTGTTCAGAGAAAGGAAAAAAGGCTGAATTATAATGGTTGTTATAATTTGATTGGGAAGTGAGGATTATCACCTTGGTTTAGAATACTGTGTCAAACCGAATTCTCCGTGTACTGACCTCTCAGAAATATTTTGTCAGGGGCTTAGGGAGGAGGAACAAAATACTCAGTTCTAAATTCTTTACAAGGCTTCAGTCTGAGAGTTTCTGCTTCTTGAAAAACCTGCTCTTGAGGGATTTCAGTTACTATAGTTATGCCATTTCTTATGGACAAAGGCAGTCACTCAGTGAACTGGCTGTACATCTTTAAGGTAGAAGAGGCTAGCAATCATCCTTTTCTGTCTCCCAAAATCTTGCTGTTAAACTCCACAGAGTCCTACTGGTTCCATATTAAGCCAAATTGTATTAGAGATTTTTTACATCCTGCAAAGAATAACAGTTTTATTTAGTAGATCAGAGTTCACCTTTTCTGTGTGTCATGCTGTTTTCCCCTAACATCTAAATTAGAGACCACAAAAAAATTGGAGGATGTAGACTCAAGTTAGCTACAGATTTAGTGGTCAAATACAAACAACCAGGAAACAAAAACTAAAGTTTAGAAAATGTTGGTGCAAAAGTACATATACCTTTTTCCAGTAATGTCAGAAAAGTCTCCTCCAGTAATGCCAAAAACATTTGGAAAAGAGGTCATTACCAAGAGGATATATTTTTTCTTAGACCAGAGGGAGAAAGAAAAAAATATATTCCATAAGAGCAAAGGTAAAATAAATACTGTATTATAAAAATGGAGCAAAACCACTGAACAGTGTATATGAATTTTGTAAGGATAGGGGGGAACAGAAAGAGATGGGTCTTTAATTTTTCACTGACACCCTGTATGACATTGACAGCAAACTGAAACTTTGCTTAGCATGTTCTTAATTATTAGATTTAGTCTTCTGATAACCACAGAAGATAGTTTTGGTTTTGAAAACATCCCATGATAATTCGCCATTAATACAACAGTGTTTTTTTTAATTGAAAGTGTGAGGAGCGTGTTATATGTAATAAATTGAAACCTGTACAGCGTACATGAAAAAATAACTGAGAACACAACTGATATATCCCTCTGTGGAAGTGAATCCTGTTCAGTGATTCCTTAGAGCCTTATGCTACAATGTCCAAAGCGTATGACCCTGTTGTTGGGAAACATGATGTTGTCATAATTTAGTTACTTGTTCTGAGAAATCTGGGGAATTTTCATGGGCTAACTGCTGCTGAGGTGATTATAGATTGGCTCAAGCCCAAAGCTCATGAGCTATGATGTTTTGCCTGCTCTATTCAAGACAATGAGTTTGCATTATTCTATACTAATTAATTTTTAAGTTATCTGTATAAAAATTTTAATTAGAAAATTCATCAAATTCTTGAGACTTGTATTTGTCCTTTCAAGACTATTCATAGCATTATTTTTTTAATGTTCTATTCTTTTAAAGATTATAGGAAGCTTAAGAGAAATATTTTCACAGAAATTTGTTAAAATGGATTCTCAAATAGCTTATGAAATTATGCAATATAGATTTTTTTAGTATGGCCATTACATAAATTGTTTTGCACTTTTTTTGATGCTGATTTATTATTATTGAAAGGAAAAGAAAAAGGAAATTTCCCCTAAATCATTAATTTGTCCAAGACAGATTTCTACTTTATATTTGACAAAAAACAAACACCCTGAAAATGTATGTTCTGTTCTTCAACTATAGAAGTGTAATTGAATTACTGGAACAGATTCACATGTCTGCACTGAAGATAATTATTTATGTAATAATAATCACCTCTATGATGGACTCTGGTTTTTGACTCCTTGGAGAGAAAAAAACCCAAAACAACTAATACTTCAAACTCAATCAAAACAGTGAACTAAAGTAAGACCTTGAAACAAAGAATGAAATCATTTTAAAAGAAAAATTATGCTGGAAGAGAAACATGAGGAGCTGATTGAAATATTAAGTTCTTTTTATCCATGTAATTTTCAGAAAAAAAAATTTCAGAGTTTGATTCTATAAGCAAGTCTTGGGCGTTTGTTTGGGTTTTTTTCACCGTGTGATAAATTAGTTTTAAAATAAAATAATGCATGAGTACATTGTAGGCACCCTCAGGGCATTGAATCCTGTTATACTAAGAGTTGACTCTTAATTCCATATGGAGGAATGAAGCCACCTGTAAAAATATTAGAGGAACATAGGTTGCCAACATTTTAACAAATAATTCCACCCAAATATATCCTGGAAAAAAGCTTCAGCAACATGCTACATAATATTCTCCACTTCTAAAGGCATTAAACATGGAGTTTGACAGGCAGCAAAATGCCAAGAGTATTAAAGCATTAACTGTAAATATTTATTCCCTTTTTAAAAGAAAGGTGAAAAATGGTGTTCCAAGTCAATAAAATACAAATATTGTTAAATGTAATTTTTTTCATATCTTTTAATCTTTCAACATTGTGTCAAAAGTCTACATTTTGTCTGTGTAGTTATACAATGCAAGATTCATCTGAATGCATGTAGATATCTGTATCTCACCTAAACTCCCTGAACTCCCTTTACAAAAAATCAAGATGAATAGGCACTTCTAGGGCATGGTTCATCACATTTTAAAGCAGACTGCCAAAATAGGTCAGATTAATTGTGTCTTAAAATAAGATTCAGTTACAAAGTCTCCCATCCTGCTTCTGTAAAAATACATGAATGTTTACTGATGATAAATGTATTTGTATCTTCAATCTTCCATGCAACTGCTCTAATTTTAATGAGGAATTAGATTATAAAATGCATCTAATATAACCTGGTACCACTGATCTCACAGGGAAGCAGGGATATATTATTCCTTGGCAACACACAGTACTTGTAACAAACTGATGGGTTTCTAAACTTTTATTCTTTTTTTGAGGTACACTATACGAGGTATTCCTCAGTAGTCATTTAATATTGTTTGGGATGGAGATAGAAACCTTGTAAAAAAATACATTCCAAAAGCCAAAACAAAAAAAAAGGCAAACATAAAATACCCTCCCCCTGAAAGAAAAAAAAAAAAACCAGAAAAAAACAAACTTAAGTTTCTCCTTTCAAATTTTTGTATGTTGTCCTAAAATACTTGTAGCCAAATAATAGTATATGCTCTATCTAACTACCGTACTGGTTTTGAGTTATCGCAATTCAGCTTTATCAATTGAAAAGTTTATGAGAAATTGATATTTTTATAGTCATTGTTTCACATAGGGAAGTGTGTATCATTTAAGAGAGCTGATATGCTTTTCTCTTGCCCACTGTGGCCCCAGTATTTGAGGGTATTGATATATATATATTTACTTAGCTTTTACACAAATATCCAGAACGTATTAAACACCACCATTTCTACTTTTCTTTTACAGGTAGGATTTTCACAAGAGTTAAGTAAAGTAAGGTTGTTTTCCTCACCTTGGTTAATAATTTTTATTTCACTTTGTTTGGATTTTAAATTACTTTAAAAACTTTATCTATAGTTTATCTGTCAAAGGTCTTAAAACCTTTTTAGATAATGGGGACCTTTGTTCTTTACTGGTAAAAGTATTCGGGGCTCCTTACTCTAAGTGCTCAAGTACTGAATTTTTCATCAGAATATGCAGATCAGTTAGAATACAAATGGAGCCAGGGAAAGTGTCCTTCGTATTTCTGAGGAGAGTCCTGATCTGTATTTGTTTTAGCGAACTAATGCAATATTTCACCTATTGGGATTTTTCATGGTGCAGAGGTTTCCCGCACAATATGCAGACAACAATAACATTTGATTGAAACTTTTGCCTCTAACAGACTGCCTCAGTCCAGTGGGGAATCATCCACAAGTTTAGATCTCTCCATTTCAGTCTGACATTTGAAATAATTGACAGCTAAATTAGGTTCAGTCAAAGCAGGTGTGGATAACTCCAGAGCACCATACTAATCATTCCGCACTTACTAGCGTTGCTTTTAGGACACAAGGGACTGCAGAAATCACTAGTAACAGTAGTATTATTATAGTAGCATGAAAGAAGAAGATCCAGAAGAAGAACAACAACAAAAGAAATCAAATTTATAATTCCTGGAAAAAGTCTGAAGCAGGAATATATTATTTTCAAGGTGTCGTATAGATTTCAAACACATTCCAGAAATGAAAATGAAAGGCTATCTGTGCTAAATGGATATATGCAAAACTACAGATGGAAAGTAGAGAGAACTTTAATTCCCTGTCTTCTTAAATGTTTCAGTAATATTTTTTTTTCTGAGAACATGGCTAAAATAAAAGAAAAAGTGTACCTACATTTAAATTCCCTGAATTTTTTCTGTTCTTTTAAGATTATCTTTATGCTATGCTTAATTAAGTGCAATGGAAGTATTTTAGCATTTATTACATAATAAAAATAATTATTTTTTACCCAATAATTTTATATAGGTTTAGTAAAATATTTTTTTAATGATTAGAGATTGCACAGTTGTCCTTTTACTGCAAGAAAATAAAATAATTTCTATATTAAAAAAATAGAGATGCCTTAATGCAGCGTGCCATCAAATACCCTGTGAGAAATTTGTCTGAGTCAATACCTGCCTTCTTTATTTTCCACTGAATAATTAATTGCTTATGACATGGATTCTTTATCTACTTTATACACTTCAAACTCACAGAATTACTGTTTTTTCATGCTATTTTTCACCATGTCCTAACACATATTTAAATCGTAGTAGTAATACTTGTAGGTGGTGAAAAAGAAATGACAAAACTTTAAAGCACTGTCTGTTGTTCTATGCTTTCTCTGTTTCTTTTCAGACACCCATTGTTTGGAATAATTAGAATATCTGCTAGTCTTCAGACTGTGAACTGGAATTCATTTAAATAATTGTGCATGCTTCTTATTGTGCCTAAATATATCTGAGTACATAGAAAAATTAATTTCTACATACCTTTAGATCTACAAATAAAACCTGACCAAAAATTTTTCTTGAGTGTGTTTTGATTGTTGTTGTTTCACAGGGGTTTGGTGGGGTTTTTTTGTTGTATCCTCCCAATGCTGAAAACAGACATCTAACATAAATTGGATAAATATGTCTCAAAAATTCCTGAACCTCTCTGTTTGCTATGGAAGAACCCCACCAGGAAAAAAGAAATTCTACTGTGTATCTTCAAGAAGAACCTTTAATTCCTTTGCCGTCCTTCATTCTTATTAGTTTTTTGGCTAAGTAGTGTTTTCAGCTCACACAATCCCATCTTGAAGCTCTCTTTCTAACAGACATAAGTACTTCAACCCAGAAGTTTCAGATTTCATAGTTTTGTGTTTTTCCAAGAAAAAAACAAATCCCTGGAAAAAGCTATAGTTTTCTTAGCATCATGTCTTTGTCTATATGAGTGTACACATACATGAAAATTTGTATGTTCATTTTCATGCGAAAGCTATTATGAATTTTGACTCAAAAATGTAAGAATAAGAAATGTACCATCACTTTTGACAAGAACTGATGTAGTTTAAAATGAACTACACCTTTTTGTTCCAATCTTATCCTTCAGTTTTATTCCTTCTCTGAACATTATGGTGTCACCACAAAATCATAATTTGCTGTGAGTTACCACTCAATACAAACCACAATGTTTTAAGTTTGCTTGATTTCTGCTTAAAAGTAAAGACAACAATCTTAATATATCTATGTGGGCTGCTTTCAGCTGGGTTAATTTTCCTCCCAGTGGCTTGTATGGGGCTGTCTTCTGGATTTGTACTGCACACAGGGTTGATAACATAGAGCGATGTTTTGGTTATTGTTGATCAGGACAGGGCCTTTTTTGCTTTTCCTATTGCCATGCTGGCGAGGAAGTTGGGGGTTTCTTAGTTAATCAACTTATTCATAGTTCATTCTCCTTACCTCATTAACTTCTGTCATAAGTCTCGTTCATTTTGACAGTTTGAAAAGCAAGACTAAAATTGCGCATTAATTTTAGATAGTGTAGAATTGGATGATGTCACATCATACTTAGTAAATCCTCCATAGATATTATTTGAAATAAATTATTTAAAAGATAGCTTTTAATTTCTTTCACTCTATTTAGTAAAGATGTAGAACCTTAATAGATTCTCCACAAAACTGAGGTGCCCCTACATTTTGATGTTGTATAATAAAGTGGAAACATTTTGTTCCTATCATTTAAAACAACCTTTGCCATTTTATTTATGACTTGGCTTTTAAAACACTGACAGGACATTGGACAACATTTATAGAGTGTGGCTGGAAGCAATATATTTGTTCTCCTTAACTGAAATCCATTCACCTTGAAAGTATGAGCTCATGAAGGATAAATGACCCAGAAGATAAGATCATTCCTATTAGTAAATAAAGTACCTGTACTCACAAAGATTTAAATTAAAGTGAAAGCATGTTTATCATCTTAACTCATTCAAGCAAATGCAAAAAGCTAATTATTTTTCTCCTCTGTATATGTGTATGTAATTACAGTTAACCAATTAACATTTATGGCAATTTATTTGGCAATATTTCATTATTATTTATTCCTTATTGTACAAATATAGGAATCTACTTTTGCTAGTCAGGTAATATTTATTAAAATTGAAAAGAAATTATGTGCATAAATTTAAGCAGGATAATTTGGCCTCAAATTTTTTTTCTAGTTGCTTGCTATCTCAGTACAGGAAAAAACAACTTTTCTTCTTCTGCTGAGATTCCACTTTGAGAAAAGATTTATGTAAATAGTTTTTCTTCTCTATTAACTAGGTATTTACAATGAATTTATATTCACATGAATATTGGTTTTGTCCCTTTTACTTCTCTCCATAAATTCACACTTCATTTATCTTCTTTTTTACTCTTTTCTATGTATTTCTTCTTTTTTTTTTTCAGTTCTTCACTTTTTTTTGGCCTATAATTTGTTCTTACCATTACTCTTACTTATGTCTTTTCTTATTTTTCTTTTTTTTTAATTTTGTGTAAATGATCCAATCCTTACCACTCCCTTAAAAATCTTTCCTTCATTCCATATACCCACAACAAATGGCTAAAATTCTGTCTATTTTCAGTCGATTTTTCACCTCCTACATCCTCTGTAAATCAAGGAGTTATGTCACTTCCCTCTACAGGTATTAATGAAGAGTTAAAAAAAACAAAAAAAAAAACCCAAAATGCAGGAGTATGGAAGCATAGCTTCTAAAATTTTTCACAGTAAAATGAAACTGGTGGCACAGCATTGCCAAAGTACAAAAAGTACTTTGTAGTGTAGTGATGTAGTGTACTGACATTGTACAAGATGATGGCTCAGAAAAAAGAAAATAGTTCAAAACCAACCCTTATTTCCCCAGCTCTCATCTTGAATTGACTCATCAATATCCACATTTGATAAGCTCTTTTCTGTCATCATTTAATGAATAAACCAGGAGAATATTACTTCTGTAAATAATATTTTTTATAAACATTAGTTTAGAGGTGTAGATGACATCATGGATCTTGCCACCCTTCTTTCTTGATCAATCAAAGCATTCTTAATGAGCTACTAAAATTAATGTTCTTTCTAATTAACATATTCATGTGAACCACACAAGCAGACTGCGCATCCTTGATAAACACAGCATAATGAAGAAGTCTGTTCAAAGCTCACAGTAACAGGGAGAAATATTTGCTTTGCAAATCACTGACCCAGCAACAGTCAACATCAACCAGACTGTTTAACTATGATTTTGTAACTCAGAAATAATATTAACCTGATTCTGGTCTGGCAGCACCTTGTATAGATGCTGGAATGGCAGCACCTTTTATAGATTCTGGTGCTGATGAAGAAGTCTGACAGGACTGCAAAGCTGATATCTAAAATTCTAGATGCAGTTTCAGGCATCTGAAGCTGGAAGGACCAAGCAGCCATAATATTTTATGCTTTCAGTTGTGCTTCAGAACCAAAAATATTACAAAAGAATTCTTTTCTTTCAGTCCAAGTTTATGTCTGATCTCACAACGTCCTTGTGTGATCTCTCTAGGGCTTGCTGCCTCTTTACAAGGCAACAAAATATGCTGCAAATTGCCTATGGTTTTTTATCAGATGACTTTTTAATTGCATTTTATTTTTCAATTTTTTTCTGTCTTAAATATACTTCATCCTCACAGTAGATTTCACTCACTGAACAGCGAAGGTGCACCCAGCTTATTATTTTCAGTCCTAAATTTTAAATATAATTTTTCCTATTAAAGGAAATTTCTCTCATCATATGAATGGCATGTGAATTTCATCTATTTGATTCATCCCTGCCTCTAATCTTTATCCAGACCTCCATTTTCTCTTATCTTTCATTCTGTGATTTAACTGTTTTTTCATTATATCTCTTACTAATTTAAAAATATTTTCTCTACTGAAGTCCCTAATTCCTTGGCTTTTCTCCATTGAATTCCTCAATATCCTCCAATACAGAATTGAAGATTTTTATGTTCCTCCAGGTGGAAATAAGATTTGATAACATCAGTCTGACCTTATAACCCCATTTTCCTTGCTCTTCTGCTCACCTTAAAATCAGTTCTGAGAGTTTAAAAAAACTGCCCCTGACATTTTTGCAAACCAAATGTTCATGCATCTAACTCATTTTCTCTCTGCCTATAGTACATATATATGATTAAATAAATTGGATAGGAAAGAAGAGGGAAGAAATAGCACAGGAAAATTTTTCTTCATATAAGTGTATATATATAGGCATAGGAAAGAAGTACCTAGGTGAAAATTATGAATAACAAGGTAATTTCTTTTATCAATAAGTCATGTTTTAACCCCAACCAGCAGCCAAGAAACAAGCAGCTTCTTACTCACTCCCTCACCAGTAGGATTGGAGACAGAATTGGAAAGGCAAAAATTAGAAAACTTGTTTAATAAGAACAGCAAAAGCTGCACATACAAGCGAGGTAAAACAAGGAATTAATTCCCTGCTTCCCGTGGACAGGAATGTAACAATTGTGATAACAAACATTCCCCAAATATTCCTTCATCACTCCAAACATTTCCCACTTCTTCCTTCTTCCCCACAAGCTTTATATACTGAGCATGGTGCTATAAGGTCTAGAACATCCCTTTGATCATTTTAGGCGATCTGTTCCTGCTGTGTCTTCTCCCTTCTTCCCATGCACCTCCAGCCTCCCTGCTGGAGCATCAGTATGAGAAGCAGAAAAGGCCTTGGCTTTATATAAACCCGGCTCAGGAGCAACAAAAACATCTCTGTATAATCACACTGTTTTCAGAAAAACAAAAAAACAAAACCATACCAGCTCCATACCAGCCTCTGTGATGAAAATTAACTCTGCCCCAGCCAAACCCAGCACACGGTTCAGTAAGGACTTTCAATAGCTGCATTACTTATTTCATGTAAATGGATTTTAGCCCTCTATTATGAGTGTTACAGCACAATGAGATGGGCATGGGAAGGGTGAATTAATGAGACATCAGATGAAACTGTGAGGGACCAATCTCACAGCAAGCAAAGGAATATTTTTACCCATTAGACAATTGGAAGAGTGACACTTCCAGCCAAAGAACACTTCTAATGCTGAGGGTTTGCAAGGGCTCTGAGGATCTATGAAACTGAAGACTGATAGTAGTAATCTATGAGGACTCTTATTAGTAACTAAAGTCATAAAAATCTACCTCAGCAAATTCAGGAACTGCAAACGTTGGGAGGGCAGTAGGCTGAGTTTTTAAATAAAGATTATCTATGACACAGTCCATGTATTTGCCTGATCATATTCAGAATGTATATACTAGTATAGGTGATTAGACCTGACACCACACGGCTACAGTTATAAAAAAAAGCAAAACTTCTATCTCCTCTATAAAGCAGATATATAGGGTCTTTAACCCAAGTGTATGGATTTAGTGAAAAATGACAGGAAAGCACTTAAAAACTCATAAAAAAGAGCTGCGGAGGATGTAATGTGACAATATTTCCTGGGTGAGACATTATTTCACACCAATAGGATTTATATCAGGTTCATGAAAAGTTTGTGGTAGAATACTAATAGTGTAAGTAACTAACCTTAACCGCTCAGTTTCCTACTTAATATTTTTTTGTTTCCTTTAAGGGAATAAATATCTATTATTTGCCACTCTTGCAGTTTATAAGTTCTGCAGAAGAGCAGGATTTAATTGTTGCTATTTCTTGAGATACCTGGCCATCCTCTTATTTAATATCTAATTTGTCAGATTTTTAAATGACGCACATTTAATCACTGTCAAAATAGAACCTCATTCTTCCAGGACCTGTTTTTCTGCTTTGAGAAGGCAGAACGTCAAGAATTAGACTTAAACTTTGATTCAGGTATTAAACTTTAGGGAGAACCAGAAAGTTAGCAGATCACGTTTCATAAACAACAGACATCCAGATATTCAGTTTATTCAACTAAATACTGTGTTACATGTTAACTGCAGTTGAAGTACAATTTATTAAGAGATGGATAAGCACAATAGAAAATAAAACTAAAGATGTAACCTTGAAACAACCATTATGTTGTAGTGAAATATCTTGACAGCTGCTATTAATCATTTATAGAGGATAGCATAATAATTTTCCTTCAGTATTAAAGTCAGTATAAAATCCTTCATCAGCAGTAAAAGAACAAAAAAAATATTATTCTACCCACACAGTACAAAACAGCTCTAGGGAACTTCAATATTTCATTATAAATTTTTAAAAATTTTTAAATGTGGAGTTGAGTGGATCTTGGCATCTAATGGGAAAAGAGAACTCACAAGGTATGAATACCATGGAAAAAGTCATGCACACTCCAGAACATAAGCTTGGAAGAGATAATAGTTATGATATCAAATAACACAAATCCCATTTTTGATCTGATTTACGTAGTCAAAAAACTGGAAAATATGTTTGAGGTTTTCAAACAAATACCTCAGGACTCTCAGATAAAACAGTATAGTTCTTATTCACTATATGATGAAGCAATGGTACACTCACTACATCTACCATGAATTATAGAAAGCTGCAAAAATAAGAACCTAAGGAAGGATTGATCAAAGCACTTCTGGCTGTCCTGGAGAATTCATAAAGGCAGTTGTTTTTATTATTTTCATTTTCACATAGCTACAAATACAAATAACATAATGGTAGAACATTGTTCAGAAACACAGTTTATAAATGAAATAACTGTAACAGCTCATGCAAGTGCATCCTCTTCATCCTTTCACATGATGAAGAGAATAACAGAGCTATAAAATATTTCCAGAATAGTAATTCAAAAATTGTCACAGAATCATGTGGTTTATATATGTCTTTCCTGGCTTCACAGCTTGCATATTTTTGTTGTCATGTTTAAAAAAATAAAATGTATGCTACTTGTTGACCAAACTTGTTTTGGACACAAGTAGACCATGTTCAAAAGCACTCTATATGAGTATTTTATATAGAAAGCAGGATGTTAAACTGAAAGTCAGTGTAACAAAGGCCTGATTACCTAATTATGGTGAAAAACATGAGGAAAATTAAGCAGATATAAATTTCTACAGCTGTATTGACTTCAAGGTATATGTGTGATAAAAAAATCTAGTCTACTTGTTTGCTTTTTGCAAATGCATGTAAACTCCATCTTCCAAATATATGTCCAAAATATTTCCTTTCCTGGAAAGCATATTTTTCAACATAATCAGTGGAATATTCCTTCTGAATTAGACTTAGAATCTGGACTTTAAAAATCAAACTATATAGAAATCATAATGAATGTGAACCAAATAAGCTAATGTGCAGTGGGGGTGTAATTTTTTAAATTTGTTAAGTACTTGCTGACTTAAGATATTACTCCATTTTCATATTCAGGAGTGAGGAATGTACAAGAAAAGGAAGGGGGAAAAAGTGTATTTATGACTTTTTTTCCTGGAGGTTAAATCTCTGCGTGAAGATAAAAAACAAACAAACAAACAAAAAACCAGAAAATAAATATGTTAGTTAAAAATAGCATAAGTGGAAAATAAGGAAATACAATAATCAGGTGATCAACAGTGTTTTATGCATGTAAATAGATATTATGCAATTTAAGAATAGGAAAATAATTGAAGGCATGTTTGAAGGCTATACTTTTATCATTTTCCCTTCCAGAAAACTATGAAGAATTTTTTGCATTTAAAAACATGTGGTATGACATCCTAGAGAAAGAAAAAGTGAATAGAGACATTTCCCCATTTCCATATCAGTGGACTACAGAAAGGAGAATTCATTTGAAATTCAAGTAGGATAAAACTGGATTTTCCCCCCTTTGTGATACAGTGTTCCTGGCTGTAAATGAGAGGAAATATTTTGGTTTTATTTGATGCATTTACTGTGGAGGTAAAGCAATGAAGAACTTCATGGCACTAATAACAGTGAGTCTATACTGAGGCTTTTTCATCTGCAACCTACAGAGGCAAAAAAATAGAAGTCTGATATTCTGAGAGTCATGGAGAATGTTGTTTACTCTCTTTCCTAGTCAAAGGTACAGGGTGCCAGGTTCAGAACAAATAAAAGGAAATACTCAGCTATTGAACTGTTTGCCAGAGGACATTTTGAGTGCTCTAAGTTTGTGAGTGCTCAAAAGAAGATTTGGACAGATCTTTGAGGAAAAATCCTTCGAGGTCTGTAAAGAAGAAAGAAATCATGTATGAGTCAGGAGGACCTTGAGCCACAAATCATTGTAGACTGGGAGAATGCAAGCATTTGGGAAAACACCACAACACATGTCCTGTTCTTGTACTCTTTCCTAAGAATCTACATTGTTACAGCCAGAAACTGCACATGGAACTATAAGAATTTCAGTTCTGAATTTCTATGTTATTTTTTCAATATCTTCTTAAAGATGCCACTTGCAAGTAAAAACCTAATATGTGTGTGTAGTCCTGAAAAAGAATTAAGTGAAGAGTTCTATAAAGAAATAGTAATAAAAACAGCAGTATAATAGTAAGTAGTGCATGATTTTAGCATTAATTCAAGTCACATCATTAGTAAGGCTCTCTGAATCATCTTGTAACTGCTGCAAATTTGCTTTGAGTTCAGGACTCCCAATAATTCCAAGAGTTTTAATTTCAACCTCCTGAAAAGGAAAGTGTTTTTCTGTTTTGAAGACAGTCAAAGGTTGTAAAATTGTTTAAATGTATAATGACATATTTATGTATTTGAAATATCAACACAAGCATAGCTGACAGGTTCAACTTCTCTCTTTTTTTCTTTCAGAATTCTAAAGCAAAATTAAAAGATACACTGCTATAAACAATTTCATGATGTTGCTGCTACTCATGGTCAATTTATTTTATGATAATGTGACGAGGAAGACAATTTTATAAATTTAGTTGCTGAGCTTGGAAATGTTATGATACCAATTGTAATGTAATGACAAAACTAATTTTTGTTTGGTTAATATTGTTATCATATCTTTGCTTTCTGGCTCAGCTGGGAAAAAAATAGTTCTCCATGGGCTACTAAATTTCATATGCCACGATTTTAATAACAAATGTGTCTGAGTTCAGAATAGAAATGACTCATTAGTGAGAAATAGTTTAACAAATGTAAAAATACAATTGCTGAAATCTTTTTATGGATCCTTGAACTCATGATCACATAGGGATCATTGACAGAGATAATTTTGAACTTGCCCTGAGATCTCAGAGCATACATGATTTTGTTTGGTTGTGACTGTGCAGTTATTTCCAATGACAATAGGAAAAAAGGGCTTGTTAAGTTATGATCTTCTTGTAAGACTCACAGTTAGTGTTACATTCAGACTCTATATTCTGTAGCTGTGACAATACCTTAGAAGCACAAAAATTCTGCAGTGCTGAAGAGCTAGATGTTGAACTTTTATGGGTCTTACTACACAGGAACAATTAAAACAGTTTAATAGCAATACCTACCCTTTTTTTTTTGCAGCTATACTTTTTTCTCTTCATTAATTGAAGAATGAAACTATATACCTTGGTTTGTGAAGAATAAAACCATAAAAACTCAGTAAAAACAATTTTGATTTCACTCTGGGTATATTCCACACAAAAAGTACTGCAGCTTCACTTTTTCCAATGAAAAATTTACTTGTCTAATACTTAGACAAGTATTCTTGAATTCCTTTCTTTAGACCAATTGGATCAATAGTTGTTTCCAGATCCAAAGAGATCATCAGTGCAACTCCATACTGGTTTTGCCTGGTACAGAGATGATGTTTTTCATAGCAGCTCATTTATGGTACTTCATTTTGGATTTGTAGGCATTCATTGTTGTCCTTGAGTCAAGTGAGTTTCTAATGAATCTTATGATACCATAACTTCCAGACTGGTCACAGAATTCCAGTTCTTCCTTGTTGTTGCCTACACTGTGTGAATATGTCTATGTGCATTTAGGGTGGTTAGACTGATGCTTCTTGTCTTTGGAAGGGCTTGGAGAGCAATCCCCAATACTCTGATACATTTGATCATCCTCTCTGTTTTTTTATGAATATGCAGAAGACACAGCTTTGGATACTACATCCCAAATTAATTAGTTTAAACTACAATTCATTGTCTGGTACTGATCTGCATGAAGCACTTCTGTCTATGCCCTTATCTCTGACTAACGAGAAAGAGGATTCAAAAAAGTTTGAAGGAATTTTTACATCTTCACTTAATTTATTTTGAACTTGTATGAAATGACATTTCACAATCTCCAGAATGACCTTGCTTTAGCTTTATTCAATAAAAGATGGATGCAATAAAATCATAATGTGGTTTTGGAGTAATGGTCAAGACTAATTTGACCCAACAGCTATTTAATGTGCTTAGCATCAGAATCTGGTGTGATGGAATCGCCAAATATTCATGAATACAGAGACAAGTATGATTAAAACCAAGCAAGAATATACACCCACAAGTCTCTTCTTTTAGAAAAAAAGATAGCCCTGCAGCCCTTTCACTAACCAGCCTAATTTTTCCTACAAAATTATTTCACTTTACTGAAGTTCAATGAAAATAAGGGTAAGGCCACCAGAATTACTGTAGTTTTTCCCTAATAAATAGAGCCTAAAGTGCTATAGTTAGGACCTTAGTTAATTAAACATTAATCTCTTCATTTACTCTATGTGTAACTTAATTACAGAACTAGTTTTAGAATAATTTATCATTTATGGATTATGAAATAAAAATAAATCTGTTTAATCATAATTTAATCAAACAAGCAATTCATCAATTAATTCAGCATATCACACCTACTCCACAGCTTGCTAATTAGTTCTTTAAAATTCTCAGTTCAGAGTAAAATAATGCCTTCACTGATACCTTGGAGTCAAATTTCAATATCTATCTCTAGGTATTGACAAACTGATTGGATTTCACAGTTAAGATTAAAAAGCTTTTCAGGTACCATTAGGATACTATTTTCTTCCTAAAGAAACTAGCCAGAGGTGCAAAATTCTTTTTATGTTTTTATTTTCTTTAATTTCTCATTAACACCTCAAACCAAATAATCATCTCCTTCTGTAGCTAATGTTTGCAGTGATTTCTTCCTCATGAAATAAACCATATCCCAAGAAGACCAAAAAAAATGTTCAGAGATTACAACTTGAAATAGTTACTCATATTCTACAACGCTATAAGCTCACTTTTTTGATTACAACTTAACATTAGCATTCCTCTCAGAAGGAATATTTAGTCACATCTTGCAGCCTCCTGGTTTACATTCTGCTGGTTGAAGTGATATGTTTCAAAGGAACAAAAATTAAAAAAAAAAGCAAATTAAAAAACTATTTAGAAAATGGTCAGAAGAAAAACATTCTGATGTATTAATTAAGTTCTTCCTGGGACATAAGTTATTCTAATAAAGCCCCACTATCAGTTTTGGTATGTACATTAATATGTGCTGTCAAGATGTATAAAGGGGTTCTTATTTTCATCATTAAGTTATGAGAACAAAGTATAATTCCATTTTCATATAGTTGCATTATTACTAAGCACTTGATATTAACATATTTATCAATAAATAATTTAATTCCTAAAGCAAAATAATTTTCATTGCTTTCTTTTATTCCATTCAGTCATCCTAGTATGCATTTTGCAAATGTTTTATTTGAAGGTGATGTAACAAAGGCTGAGGCAATAACAAAACTTGAATAAAGTTTAATTGATCTACTGCCTTGCTGATAAGAGTAGAAAAACTATGTTTTTCAAAGTGCATTTGCCTTAAATCTTTCTGTTTCAGTAAGCTGAAAGAACTTGTTTATCTTTTTCTGGATAAAGGAGATGAGTGGTAGATCATTTTGTGTGTGTGTGTGTGTGTAAATAAAGAGAAGGGGCAAATTAATAGGCACACTAATACAAGTTCAAATAGATTAGAAATGCCCTCAACTGGCATTTTCTGTTAAAAATTTGGTAAGATACTGAAGACTCTACTGCTAACTAGCTCTCTATTTCTTTAGAACTGCTATTGTCAGATCTTAATTGGAAGTACTGACTTAATAAGGAAAACATTAATCTGCATTTCATATAGAAAATGAACTGCTCTATATCAAAACTTCCTGGGAGAAAAGAAATTGAGATGATATGAATATACATTTTCCTTCATTAATTATTCAAAGGTCAAATTCAGACCTTAAGTAAATATTGATGTAAGCAGAGTTGCACTTCCTTAACATTAATATGAAAGTATGCCCCATTTGCCCCTTGCAAAGACTACAATTAACATAAAAATAGCAATAAATTTAAAAGAAGGTATAAGCCTTTATTTCTCACTAAAAGATGAATAAATGCTATACCTTGTTTAACAGTATTTGTGGCTCTTCTGGGCTTGGATGACCTACTGTTTTTCATGCTACAGATCCATCACTGAAAAGCCATGGATCTTAGCTCTGCAGACAGCCAGCCTGTTCAACAGGAAAGTCAAACTTGTGCATGCTATTGCTTAATAGCTTGGGTTAACCCAGATGGCACCAAGCACTACAAGTCATCTTTCCTTTGCAAGGTAGGTCAGGGGTGCAAAAATACATTGAAGAAAATTTTTGATAACGAGCCTTCTATAAAGTCCACTGCTGTGACTCTGACTCTGTTTTTTCCTTTTGGTGCTTGGTTGGATATTTTTTCTCCTAGATTGCTTACTGATTCCAGATAAGCCCCTAGGTAGGCATTTTTACATGTACCTTACAAGGTTTAAAGCAATGGATAAAATACACAAATTAAAGTTAGCTTCTATCATCCCAACTGCAAACCCACAAAACTCAAAATTTAATAAACAATATGTTCAAAAGTCAAGAATAAAAAAAAGATTGTTTAGGATCAAGAAATATCCCATATCTAGCATTTCTACTTTTCTGTCTTTCCAGTTTCTAGATCCTCTGCTACCTAATAGTTGACTCCTCTAAAATATGGCAGTCATTTAGTTTTTTAATCCATCTGGTACTGCTCACTATTGCTGAGGAACTGTAATGTTGTAGTTTTATAAGTAGAGCCTGTACTACTAAAGGAGACTGCATCATAATTTATTCTCATTAGCTCCTTCTTGTTTCCAGAATAACCTGCAAACACTTTGTCAATGGGCAGGAGTCAATGGGTTCTATCATTACAAAAACCCCTAGCCTGTTTTTGGGAGGAGTGCTTTCCCTCACTGTGGCTGCTTCCTTCCCACAGCTTTTAGATAGCTGTCATCTTGTTTACCTCAGCACCTGATCAACCACATAAAAACACTGAAATTAACAGACTGATATGCTCCTTGTGGTTTCCATTTCTTTTCCATTACAGTGAAGTGTTGTATTAGTTTCTTAATTACGTTGTAAGCACTCTTCAGCAGAGATGATGTTTTATTTTGCCAAACCTGTCGGCTCTAATTGTCCTTAGTACTTCTATGGTGACACAACTACTGTTATAATAAGGCAGAGTGATGGGGTCTGGGATGCTTCTTGACACTGGCAGATACTCTTTTTGGTGTGGTAATTTTCTATTTGGCATTTTCACAATGGGTTTTCATGATAGCATTAGGAGATAATATTTTAACTAAAAGATAAGCTTTCCACATATCAGTGGAAACTGTAGCTATGTTCCAAATAAGACATAAAGAATGAATTCTCGGTATATTTTCAGATTGGTAAAATTAATTTCACATATCCAATATGTTCAAAACTCTCCATAATCATTCAAAACTCTCCATAATCATAATTGGAATCATTTTTTATTAATAGAGACTGGTTGTGTTTCTGAAGTACCTCTTCAGCTTCTCATAAATACTAAAGTATCATTTAGATTCCAGTGCTCTGGAAATTTAGCCTTGGCAACTCAGGAGTGTTACGAACTAGTTTAAACACAGAAGAGCAAAGCAAAATAAGCATCTCTG
This sequence comes from Pheucticus melanocephalus, assembly GCA_013398405.1. Classification (NCBI taxonomy): domain Eukaryota; kingdom Metazoa; phylum Chordata; class Aves; order Passeriformes; family Cardinalidae; genus Pheucticus; species Pheucticus melanocephalus. Next base: position 912,804 of record VZSJ01000371.1, on the reverse strand, counting down.
AATAAAAAAATTGGACCCAGAAAATTTCAAAATATACCCAAAAAAACATGCTCAAAGAAAAACAAGGTTAGATGTTGATGCCAAAAAACTTGATATATTTTATTTAATAGTAAAAGAGGCAAAGAGAAAGACAGAGAAAAAAAAGAAAGAGTTGTGCATGGAACACTGAGGTTAAAATGCCACTGTATTTTTTGATGTGTTTTATTTTTTTTTAAAGATGCCCAGAGAATACTGATAAGAAACTGTGACTCCTGGCACAGTACCCAAGTCAACACACTGGGTTGAAGTAGGTAGAAATTCCTCTTCTGTAACTTAAAGGAAGATGTTTTTCTTCAATAGAAATAAAACTGTGCTCTGGATCCCAACACAAGGTCAGGCACAGTTTTTCAAACATTTGTATTGAATACAGAATATTGAATACATCTTTTTGCTGTCAGTCTAGTAATGATACATCATTGCTCTGAATGTAAGTTATCCGGAGATATCTCATCCTTCCATGGATCTGGAAACCATACTTTGCTATAATGTGGCAGAAGCCAAGTACTAAATGTTCAGCCAAATGTTTTGGATCTCATTCAGATTTTAATTGCAGGCAACAAATGAAATACTACTTGCAATTAATTATGCCTGTTTCCATTTTGGATGTACACCTCAAGCCTATATGATTCAGGCAATGTTTATGTCTCTAACTGGATCAAAGTCTGCTTAAAATCTTTCCATTTGTTATGTTGTGCTTTTAATTCTATTGCACGGAAGAGGTAATTCTTGCCAATGAAATTAGCAGCTACACTTCAAAAGTGCACTTCAGGATAAAAAAATATAACAGGTCACCTATAAACTATAATTTCTGTCTTGAAAAGGAATTTATATAATAAGCAAATGTTAAAAAAAGTTACCTCAAGTACATTTATTTTCTATGAATTATAAAAATCTTCCCACTGTAGAAAACATATTCTGAAAAGTCTTTCATTCATTTTTCTTCACACTTAAAAAATTAGATGTGCCATTAGATTACATTTTGTTAGGTATAGAAATAGGGGTAATGTAAGTGAAATGAATTTTAGCCATGCAAAAAATATAGATAAAGGTATTTTTTCAAAATTAATTAAGTTTCTAATAGATAATGATTTTGCAGCTTTTAGTGTCAGAGGCTTTGGAAGCTACAGAAGACACTGAATTTCAAATAACTTCCAAATTAAAACCCTACAGAGAAACTGGAGAACCATGTAGCCCAAGCATTAAAACAGGATGGAAGTCTTTATTCTCACTGAAATGAAATGGAGGTTTTGATGCTAATTTTATTGGATACATTGCCTCATGCTTGATAGGTTAAACCTTCAGACATCCAAGCAGATATTGGGAAAGATTGTGACTTTGCTCTCTGATGAGGAACTTTGTAGGCAAGAAGTTCATATGGACTGTTTTTTCTATCTCCTAATGAGAGACAATTAGTCAGCTGAAGTTCACACTTCATTAAAAGGCTTGCCAACCGCATCTTGTGCTTTGAGTCTTAAATGGAAACAACTGGGTAATTTTGCAAGAAAGTCATGCAGAGAAGTTCTTGTGGGTCTTTCCTCTTATAGTCCTCTGTAAAAGCAGCCCAAGACTAAAAAGAATAACAAAAATTGAAATAATGCTGCTTTTAATACTGCTGGAAAGAATTCAGAAAGTGGACATACAAACAGGATTCTGTTCTGTCTGACCTACAAAATGCCTTCCTTCTGCCTGCAAAGTTTGGAAATACAAATATTGCCTTTCAAAATATAATTTACTCCTGTGTCAGGAGTCATGTAGGGCCTGAGAATTTCAGAAAACATCATAGTTGTGCCTCTTGGGGTTAGGATGATTTAAATGACAATTTCCAGTATAATTAACATCTTTCTGCTGAGAAGGACTTGAGAATGCTGGTGGAGTTGAAGCTGGACATGAACCAGCACTGTGCATCTGCAACCTAGAAAGCCAAACGTGTCCTGGGCTGCATCCAAAGCAATGTGGGCAGCAGGGACACGGAGCAGATTCTGAGACTCCACCTGCAGTCCTGCATCCAGCTCTTGGGTCCTCAGCACAACAACACAGACCTCTTGGAGTGAGTCCAGAGGAGGTCATAAGCTCATCACAGGGCTGTAGCTCCTCTCATATGAGGAAAGGCTAAGAAAGTAGGAGTTGGAGTTTTTCAGCCTGGAGAATAGAAGGCTCTGGGGTGACTTTACTGCAGTCTTTCGGCATCTGAAGGGGGCCTATAAGAAAGCTGGAGTGAGACTTTTTACAAGGGTATACATTGATATGACAAGGGCGGGGGGGACTTATAGCTGAGAGTAGGTATAGATTAGATATTAGGAAGAAATTCTTAACTGTGAGGTAGGTGAGGCAGTGGGACAATGAAGTTGTGGATGCTCCATGCCTGAAGTGTTCAAGTAGAGGTTGGATGGGGCCATGAACAACCTGGTCTAGTAGAAAGTGTCCCTGCCCATGGTGAGGGGATGTAAAACTAGATGACCTTTAAGATCCCTTCCAACCCAAATCATTCTTTAATTCTATGATTCTGTTTCTTGGAGTTTATTGTCAAAAAGCTACAACTGTTTTGAACGAACAAGGCATAGCTGCACACAATTCCTTGCTCACCTACATCCCAATGAGTATTTTATGCCCTTTCAATGAGAAAAAAACCTTTCTTTTTACAGTGATAAGCAGACATTTGATGTACATGTGTAGCACAGAGATGAAATTTACTTTTTTTGCTCTATCTATTAATTCCATAACCTTTAGAGTATGGTCATTACCCAGGTACCCTGGGCAGAATAGGACTGCTTCATTTACTTGGAATCCAAATGACTGTTTAATTTAGCACTGCATAGCTAAGAGCAAGCTCTAACCAGCATTGAAATTGCCTGTCTGTTTCTCTGTTGCTTTCTTTTTAAAGCCACAGGTAAAACTATGAATGATACATGGGAAAAAGTAAATTATCTTTGTGGAAATTAGTGTGTCATGTTTCAGATATGCATTTCAATAATGCTGGGTTCTCTTTTGCATTGTGCATTGTAAGTAATTTCTTGGGGACAATGAGTAAACAGCCAAAACACTTTGTGACAATTTGTAGTTCTTTGAGTTGCAAGTGTTTGAAAAGGAAGTTGATCTTATACATTTCTAAGAACTAACTCGGGAACAGAATATTCTTGCATTTGAAGAAAAAAATGCAAGAAAAAAAAAAATTACTCTTCCCCCCTAGTTAATTTTTCACTTAATACTGAAACAATTAATCCACATTGGTGCCAACTGAATTGGTGGGGGTTACATATATTCTTTTTATTGGAATGTGCTCTAACAGAGACCTGTTATTTCAGGCATTTATTGTACCTCTTTTAACATTTCTCTATGATTCTCTATTTTGATCCAGATTGGGGCCCAGTAGGGTAGATTAAAATCCTGAAGAGGTAATGTACAATTAGATTGACAAAAGGAGCCCTATAAATTGTCTTGTATGAAAAGGTAGGAAAGGTCACTATTCCTGTTGAACCTTTGTCACTTGGTATAAGTCATTAAATACTAATTAGGATTAGGACATTAAGAATGATGCACTCTGGCTGTTGCAATTCAGAGAGTAAGTGACTTCTTACTTTAAATTAAGAAATCCAGAGGACATTCCAATTCTGCTTTGCAGCAGTATATTCCAGTTAATGGCAAGTCCAATTATTTTAGATAATCATATCTCAGCAGAAAATTCTGCAGCAGACCTTTACATGTGTGTACATATATAACAGAAAGTTTTAAGACAAAAGTGCAGTACAAAGCAGGAACAGTACAGGCTATTTATATAGGGGAAATTCTGGAGAAGGCGAGAGTATTAATTGTGATACACTGGAAAACAGGAGAAGAAGACCACACATTTAAATAGCTAATTATTCACAGTAGACTATTCTTAAGAGATAAACTTTTTCCTACCAGCATCTGACAGTATCTTGTAAAATAAGAGATGCCTGTGTCCTCTCCAGCCTTTCAAGAAGCACAGAGACTTTATACTGAAGTTTGGGGTAGATCTCAGTAGTTTGTTCTCTATTAATGGTTCTGATGAAGAACCGAGTATTTTCATACTGTTGTGTTACTGGAATACAGTTCCACACTTTCAAGTGTACAGAATAAGATTTCTTATTCTGATGTTATGTAATTTCAAGGAGTTTTTTCATTTAACTGAAAGATTTCATTACATTATTTTGACTTAAGGAAAACAGCTGTGATGCAGTAGAAATTAAAACACTTGAGACCTTCATGTCTTTAAAAAATTCTTACTGGTTTTGATTTATTTTTTCCTAGAATCAAATAAAATTTGGTGAATTATTTCGTTCATTCAGGAGTTTGGTCCACAAATTCTGCAACAGTCTCTCTATCTGCCATGTGGATAACTACAGCATCACAGGTTTTCTTCATAACTCAGATGAAGTCATCTTTATAACATCTCTTGCCTTGTCAAAAGTGGACACGATGTTTTTCATAAAGACCTGCCAGTTCATAGACTTGTTTCAGGTTAGCTGGAAGAGCATTTTTAAAAATTTTTACGCTAAGCACACAGTTACAACTATATTTTTAATCTCCAGTATTTTATATGGTATATCCTTCATTCCCAAATCCTTTACCCTTTCCTCCTCTCTCTGAGCAGCGCAGGTGGATGAAGAAAGAGAGCCTGTGGTCGCTCTGTAGCAGACTTTAAACTGCATGTGGCTGTTCTTGCTATGATATATGACATATTTTGTCAAGTTGCCACAAAACTGTGAACAAAAAATTGAGAATAAATCCATATTCCTTGGGTATATTCATTGAAAGGTTATAAGTGGAAGATTTTGGTAGTTCCTATTCATCACCTTTGAATCACAGTTCACCAGATTATTCATTATGCAATGGAATTTTGATGCTTGAAAAGACAGCATTGAAGTATTTGCATTTGCTACACTTTATACACTTTATTCTTATAGATAGGAGCAAACAAAATAATCTTGAGGGAAAAATAGCAAGTCACACATATTACTTGACATCAGAAATACGTTTGAGATAGCTGTAGGATACTGCTGCTGAGCATCTTACAGGAGAGCCAGGGCCACTTCATGAGTACAGGACTTTGAGGTTAGACTCACTGCATAATGTGACAGTGGTCAGGAGCATTCTCATCAGAGACTTCTTGACATCACAATATGCAACTTACGTGAGATGCATTAACAAGCTGAATTCAATCTGCCCATCAACACATTAAAAATAGTAAAAAAGATACTAAAGACTATTATAAATTTTGGTGAAACGAAGTTTGCACTGAATGGCAGTTCTTAAAGTTACCTTGAATCTAGAAGTAACCTTGGAAATTCTTCAGGAAATAAAGGATGAGTACTGATAGATTATCCAATTGTTATCAAATTTATTTAACACTTAACAAAATATGCCATTAGTAGTCTTGAACTCTCTCTTTCATACCAAAGTTCCTTAAACTACAACATCAACTTGATATTAAAATCCCTAGACATAAATTTTTGACTCATCTAATTGTTATTCTCTAATTATCTTTGCTGTTAATATTAGATGTTGCTGTTATTATCAGTGAAATACCTTAGATTCTCATTCCTTGGCCCAATGTCATGTCTCTGAGAGCTGAGGTAAACTTTGTTATATCTATAAAACCAGGAGGTCTGCTAGGGAAAGAAATGTTGCAAATAAAATAAACACATATTGTTTCTTTTAAAGGCAGTAAAAAATTCCTGGACATCTCATCCCAAAGCTTAGGTTATCTTCACATTGCTCATGCTCATTCTTCATCAACTGTGGTTTTGATTGCCCAGAGAAAAACTTTCCTGTTGCTCACTACATCAGATTCAGATTTAAAAAACCTGCTACTCTCTAAAATTGGGGAAAAAACCAATATAATTGTGAGAAAAATATATATTAACTGTTGGGGATATTTGCTACAAAGATACTTTTTTTTTTTTGGAAGCTGAGTGTGTTATATTAGAAATATGTTGTAGTATATTATTTACCTTGAGAAAGACAAGAAAGTGAAACCTTTGCCTTTAAATTCACTATTGCCTTTCAATGTCTATTATAAGCTCTGATATTGACTGCAAAATTCTAGCACATATTGCTTCCAAATATATGTGTGTGTATATATATCACTATTCTGGAAAATGCTTGTCTTGAGATATAAGAAAAGATTCTAATTAAGATGGTCTTCTCTACACAAAAATATCTTAGACAATTTCCTACTTCAAAAATGTCTTTGTAAGATTCTGCCTGCCCAGAAGTGGAAAACTTGATATTTGTTTTCTGGTAGCAGACAAGGGAATCATGGCTTTTTGCAGAGCAGAGAAGAATTATTAATATTGCAACAGAAAAGCCACACAAAAAAAATCTCTAATGGGACATATGTTTATAGATCCAGTGTTCATTCAAATTTCGCATCTCTATTACAGGATCCTTAAGAGACTATTTCTACAGTGAAGAGCTCTTCCTAGAGCCTAATTCTTATCAACTGTGATGACTATTTATGATTTGTTTCTGGATATTCCCTCATGAAAGGCACAGCTGGGAATAAAGCTATTGTAAGCCTGTAGCTCAAGGAGTGTTATTACTGTCATTGGAATTGTCAATACAAGGGAATTGGGGAGGAAAGTCTCAGCAACTGAGACACCAGCAAAAACCTGGGTCTTCAAACAAGCATGTATTTGTTCCATTTAATTAATATGTAGTCTCTCTTTAACAACTGTGAATCAAATATTAGGAACATATACTAATGAATCTGTAAGTATGTGATAGATTTGTGGTTCTGATATCTGCAGTCTTTGTTGATTCTTATTTTCCAAGATCAGGAGAGGCATACTCTGGGAGCCAGGCTGAATGAAGCTAAAAGCAAAGAGATTATCTTCTCTGGGACCCAAAGTCCAGTGTGTGTCACCAGTATCTATAAACAATTCTCTGTAGGTCAAGATCTGCCTAGCATGAAGAATGACTCGTTGCTTTCATAGGTTAAAAAAGCAGATGGCTGTAATTTTTGGGATCTGGGTATTATCAGCTCATTGAAGTGTGTGTTTGCATCTGGGTGCTGGTCACTTGACTCCCTTTTAGAGCTACAAGTCATATTTCAATATATGCCTGGGGGAAAGGTAGACAGAATAATATCACAATTAGGATATTGCTAATCAGGATGAAACACTGATAACAGTAGAGAGTTAAGAGACTTTGTATTAGCTCTGCTGAGGCCAGGACTGGACCATGTTGAATTTGCTTTGCCCGAAACTTTTTTAAGGCTTGTATGAAGATTTCTTTTTTTTTTTTTAATTTAGCTGTAAAACCAGTTGTTTAGTGACCACTAATGCATATCGGCTGTTTTATTTTCTAATTTGTACTAGAATTATAGAATACCAACCACTGTTAGACCAAAGCTATAATTAATTACTGCAGGTTTTCTCTGACTATGTCTTGAGACAAAGTTACTGATTAATTGCATCACTGTAGTTCTATCTAAAAGGCAGGTTTAAAATTTTAAATAGTTAGCCAGGTTTCCTCAGTTAAAAACCAGATATTTCCAGGAAGTATTTTTGTTAACTAATTTAAGGAGAAGAAACTGGACACTGAAAATTCTTATTTCCATTGATAGGTTATAGAGAGAGTTTACAGTGGTTGCTAAAAACATAAACCTTAAATACCTGTCTATGTGTTCACTGAATCTCACACCAAAGATTTCCAGTTTCCACAAAAAAAAATTAAAATATACTGTGTAATTTTTTGTATTAGCTTATCTTTGCAAGCATTGTGTCTTCCATACAAAGCTTCTATGTGTATGTTACTCAACAAGTAAGCTAGAATTTAAAAATAAAATTAATTGCATCTTGAAGGTAAATTACTGACTAGTCAGATAAACTTTCCACAGAAGCAGAGGTAATGCTAGAGGCTAATAAATAAAAGGAACCATAGAACTTTGTTTTCAGGCAATTTCACCCTATCTATCATAAACCTTAGAGGCAAAATGTAACAGGTATGAATTATATGACAAACAATTGCTTTCTGACCCACTAAGCAAATACATCTGTATAAAAATAACTCATGTCAATAGTAGTGTCCAACTTATGGCCATTGTATTATTCTAAGAGTACTGGTGGTAAAAAATATCATCTGAGTCTGACATGATAAAGGCAATGAAATCCAAACCCTGTGTGGAAAAACAAACAGAAAACAATAAAAGTAATATTGTGAGTTGATTGACTTCAGAAAATAAAACCCACAAAAAACATATTCAATATCATACTGTCATTATACCCCTATGACCTGCTATGCATTATATTTAGAAGTTATTGGGAATGCCTTAATGCAAGTAGACTGACCACTTTCCTATCCCATGTTTGTAATTCACTATTTCTATCAACTCTATCCTATCTGTCTTACAAAAAGCCCCTGAGATTCTCTTAGAAAGATGAATGGCAGACCCAAAGCTGATCAGGGCTTAGTGGCCTGTGTGCAAAGCTCTTTTCTTTATCCTAGGTTTGATCAAAAAGAGAGAATAATTACATATTTTTCTCATATTTTTCTATTTTTTAAATTCAAAGTCCAGCTTTAAATAAAATATCAACTAGAATTACATTTTCAATACACTGAAATTATTTGGCTTTGCCAAATATTTTTTTTCCATGTCAAAATTTGCAATTTCTCCTTTAACCCTTTTAGACCTGGTTATTGTCTAACAGGTAGGGTTGTTGGGATTGTAGGGACTGTGTGGTGCAGGAAGTAGGACCACCACCTGAATCCTTCATTAAGACATTGATATGGACCCTCTTTCTCTCAGAAGAAGAAGGGAGACCTGCAGCCTTCTTCTGTGTATCTTTTTCTTCATTTCTCCCTTTGAATTTTGTCACCTATACTTCACAGGGCTCTTTAGTAGATTCTCTTCAGTTGCCCACCAGATAAGGAAACATCTTCCTCCTCCTTTCTGAACATTTTCCATGTCAGTCAATATCTATTGAAAGGCATATGATACTTGAATTGAGAATAGGTATTCCTCAGTGCAGCTCTTCTGCATAGATGAAATAAAAGCACCTGAAATACAGAATTTTGTGGGATGAGAAAATACAGTGTGAAACTAACCAAAATCTATTCTCTAAATTTTCAGAATATTATATATTGATTCCTCCTTAAGAAAATGGAATGAAGACAACAACAAATGCTGGAATCAGAACAGCAGATATCAAAATAAAGTACTAAATGCTTTTAAGTATGTAGCATAAAGAAGAAATTGCAGCAAATTTATTCCAGCCATATGCTTTTACTCTCTTTGAAAACAGACAAAACTATTTTCAAAAAATAGACTTCAGGAGAACTCTTTAATTATTTTTTTTTAGCAAAGGCTACCTGGTTACATCATGCAATTTTTATTAGAGACACATGCGTGGCCCATGAATTACCTCATTCACATTTATTATTCTGATTGAAGGCATAAACTTATTATTCTGATTGAAGGCATAATTTCTTCCTTGAGAGAATACTAATGAAGATGTTCATTCCAAGGGCACTCTACCAAATTTGTTTGAAATATAAATTGAGATATTTCAGATCAATAGAATATGAAATGGCTATAGCTTTATTTACATAAACTAATATATTTAGGAATCAGCATTATTGCAAGATGAGAGACAGGAGAAGTTTGAATAGCTACCCATTGCTATTGTTAAATGAATGTCAATGTTCCTGCATTTTTTTTCTGCTTATATGCCTCAAAATTCATAAAACTAACCAGAAATCCTAGAAGCAATGAAGATTTGGGTCCTGATCTTAAAACCAACTCTTCATATATTACTTTTCTATACAGATGAAAGTCAAGAAGCCATTTTCTAATTAAAAATTGTTTTCATCTCTACAGCTGTTCATTTTTAATAGAAATAAAGGTATCTATTTTCTTGAAGTTTCCCACTGGAATCTTGCAGTCTATGTAAGTATTTTGGATATTCCAGAGAATTCTGAATAGTACTGGATGCTTATCTTTAGGGCTCTAAGTCTTACCTAACTCTTGTTTATAATTTTGTGTAAAGACACATCCAGAACAGAACTCAAACCTTGCAATGAATTTATTAGTTCATCTCCAGCAAATAAGCTTTGTGGCTTCTGAAATACTGTGAATGTGCTGTAGGTGATAGCCTTAGTCAATTTGAAACAGCATGAAAAGACTTCAAACAAGAAATTAAAATTAATTTGAACTTGATGCTGCAAAAACCTCTCAAATTATGTAAAAGCTGTACTACCTACAGACTTCCTTCTGAAGTCCTAGCATGAAAATATTCTTTCAATCTTGTGTATTTTTCCTTTTTTAAAGGAAATATCAGTATGACAATCCAAGTTATTAGGAGAGCAAAATCAAAATTTAAAAATGTGAAAATCAAAAAACAGTAATAGAAGGATTAAGTTATGGCAACTGTATTAGCATGTAGTAATGATATTTCAATGGCTATAGCTATTCCTGGATGATATTTCATGAAGGTATTTTAGCATGCATTGGCTGATTCACAGTCATAGAATAGTTTTTGGTTGGAAGGAATCTTAAATATCACCTAATTCCCACCAGCCTGCCATGGATAGGGATGACACAAAATAGATCATCTTGCTCAGAACCCCATCCAATGTAGCCTTGAATACTTTCGGGGATGGGACTTCCACAGCTTCTCTGGGCAACCTTTTCCAGTGCCTCACTATGCATTGAGTAAAGAATTTTTTCCTCAATCTAATCTAAATCTTCTCTTTTATTTTAAAACAATTCCCCCTGGTCTTATAAATATCTGCCCATTTTAAAAGTCCCTCTGTGGCTTCATTAGACCCCTTCAGATGCTGAAAGGTTGCTGTAAGGTCACCCTGATGCCTTCTTTTCTCCAGGATGAACAATTCTGAGTATCTCAGCCTGTCTTCACAGGAGATAATTTTAATTGATTGTTAATAGGCTAAGAGGTATATCTAATAGTTTCAGCAAAGTCCTTTGGAGCACAACAACTGGGCCATCTGCTTAGAACAAGATGACCTGTTACTTAACTTGAAATTTATGCAAATTCAATAAAACAAATGCATCTCAAAATTTTTAAATCTGATTTTAAGCAGAACACTTTGCTGTTTGTTTGTTTTAAATTTACTTACTATAAGAGTAGTTAACCAGGAACAGAAGATTTAATTAATTTAAATTTTAATCTTATAGTACTTCATTAAAATAATTAAAAGAGAAATAAATTTAATTAATGGGTGATCCTTTGCAACTGCATGCTGAATCCTGGGGGTGTACTAATCTAAATTGGAAAGCCTGTTTTCCTTGATGTTATGCTGCATCTTCTTTTATGCTGCAATTCATTTAGCTGCTTTGTGATTGCATTCCTCCTAAAGTTAAAGGTGGAAGCACAATGAATTTCTAAAATTGAGAAATACAGCAGAAAAGGAGGAAAATTCATTGTTGCATTCAGCCCAAGAAAACTGAGAAGACAAACTAATACTTTTAACCAATTTCCATCATTTCAGATATGTCATTTCAGAAGTGAACAAGGGCAGACGTGCAGCTTGATTATTCTGGCTTGTCTCATGGTGGCAACTTGAAAAGCGTCAGTAACTGAATCTCATAGCATTACATTAGTATATATCAGAACATCATTTCTTGGAATGGTTTTGGTTATCTTGCTCTAGCAGTTCTAAATGTAAGTTTAATCTCTCTCTGTGTTGGAGGGAGAAAAGTTTAAAAATTACTAAGTTATCTTGGATTTCTTCTTCATAAAAATTCAAATATCTTAGTTATAGACCCACTTCTTACCACAAATCACTTTACCAAGGGGGAAATATGGAGAATGGCTTCCTATATTGCTGCTTAACTCCACTTATGCCACATAAAGTATCTCACATCTAAATAGGATAATTCCAGTGAGAAAGAGAGTAACAGAAACAGTGTTCTGTTAGTTCTTATTCCAATAATCCACTGGATTAGCTGAATAAGTAAGGGAATATTGCTTTTCCATCTTTCATCTTTTTGTTTTTTCCTTTTGTAAGGCAGTTATAGACAATTTAATTCTACCATCAGAAAACCTAGTCAAAAAGAACTTTACGGCTGGCAACCAAGAAATGCCTTATGCAGAATTTTATCAAATCTTTCAAGAATCCTTTGTATACTTTGTATACTAAAAAGAGATAATTGAGAAAGCTGAATAATTTCATAAAAAGCATTAGCACCTAACTTCTAAAATATATGCTTTCTATAACATGTAATTACGCAAAAAAAAAAAAGATTCTTCAAAGGAATAACAGTTATTCTAAAGTATATCTTCACTGAGTATTCAAATAAGGGGTTGGTTGATCTGGTATACAGGGTTTTAGAGAAAAGAAGAAAGTGAAAAGATCATAGAGCAGTTTCTGGACCATGTCTGACTGTTCACTGACATTTCATAGTTTTTCTACTCTAGTTCTATTATGACACATATGAACAACACAGAAGCTGTGATTGTCTCTCTAGTAAACAGATACACTCCATTTCCACATAGATTCCTTTCTAAATCACAGAAATTTAGTATTCCATTTAAGATATCAAAGGAAATATAATTTCAAGCATCCTATGAAGAAAATGTAGATAAATGTGCAGAATGTGATCACACAAGTATATATGAATCATTGGGAAGCAAAGTGCATCAGAGAAGACAAGAAACAAATAAAAGGGAAAGGTTTCAATGGAGTAGAACATGTACTCTTTCTACAGAATATTAGCTTGACTGAAGAATGTCACAGTAAATTAATTACCTAAATATAGGAAAAGAAGATTTAAGATACCCAGACTACTAATTAGTCTTAGAACTTATTTCTACCCACACTGTTTTCTAAATTATAAGTGAAAAATAGGTGATGACATTATTTTTGGTTTCCCTTCAACTCAAATACAAGTTTACTAAAATAGTAAATGAATAAGTATATAACTATTTCATAAAATTGTGATGACATAACCAGGTACAGTATGAGACTTCTCCATAAGATTATAAACAGTGGCACTACCAAAGGAGCAAAGAGAGACATGAGGTTACATGCAGAACCTCACACATTGCAGAAAAAGAAGGAACTGGGTAATCCCAAGGAATTAGAAACAAGTAGGAGACCATCCCAAATACAAAAAATGACTGCCACAATTGAGACAGATATTGACAGTATTGGGGACAGACCAAAATCCCTTTCTCTTGGGAGTGGGTAGAAGAAATCATATCAAGAAAGAAGAGAAAATATGGAGAAGAAAGAAATCTTCTTCTGTCATTACTTGTTTTGTAGGGAATTCTCAAGCCTAGTCATTCTACAAGTAATCAGGAACTGTAGTCATCAGTACTAACTGTATGGCATGAATTCCATAGCATGGCTCACCCACAGCCAATGTGGTCCAAGCTTGCTAAAAGCTGATACTTTTGAATGCAGAGTAAATACTGATACAGTGGATAGGTATCCTATATGAATACATAGCAACATGATCTAGCGGAAAGTATCCTTGTCCATGGCAGGGCAGTTGGAAATAGATGATCTTTAAGATGTCTTCCAACACAGACCTTTCTATGATTCTGAAATTCTGTATTGAATGAAATTGGTACATGAAGACAAACTTTTCACATGCCCAAGATGTGAATGACAGGAGGCTTTTTCTCTGACATCCTAATGCCCAGATATTTTGAATTTTCAATGTATCTTTATCCTTATTGCTACGGTATTTTCTGTAGGAGCAAAAGCATATAAAAACATGGGAGTGGAGCAGATGGGATAAAGGAAGTGGGAAAAGTCCTGATCTCTGTATAATTCATCAGAACTTGAGTTATCTTTTAGTTCTCTTAGCCAGAAACACTCCTTTACATTCCTAATGCCTGTAAGAGGCAGAATCTGGGCTATAGTTTCTATTACACACTTGTAAAATGTCTTTCCTTTCTTTTTCAGTTTTCCTAGTTAACTTTTATTCAGAGTTTCTGTGTTTCTCCTATCAAAGACAATATTCCTTCTGGTTCTTTTTCCCATATATTTTGAAATACAGGTGATCATTTAACATCCAAAAATTTTTGACACAAGCATTTCTTTCACAAGCCTCCCTCTTTTCACTTCTCTTATCTGTATGACTACTTTTTTGCATGTTCTCAGTACTTATACTGTTGTTAGTGAAGTTATTGTTTTAAATAAAATTTATTACCCAAACTGAACATCACAAATAACCTCTCCCAGCTCAGTATTTTTTAAAACTCCAAGGGACAGAAAAGTAGAAGCTGAGAAGAGGAGAGGAGAGGAGAGGAGAGGAGAGGAGAGGAGAGGAAAGAATTATGACTATTTCTTAATTTTCAGAATTTATATTACTTATAAAACTTCCTTTTACATATTCTGCATAGTCCTTTCATATTCTTCTTCATTTCATAGAAGATAAAAAATGGACAGCATGGAAAACAATTTTATTAGCTGATTTTCTCTTTAGAAAAAAATCAATGTTCTTAGTAGAATAATTTTTATACAGCATGAAATGATTGTCTCTAGCTTGCAAATAAATGGAGTAATTTATTCTGGTTTTATAGTCCAAAACTCTTCAACTCCTCAGTTTAATAAGTTTCACTTCTGACAAGAACGCTAATATAGTACTTTCCAACTCTGATAAAAATGTTATTACAATGTTTTACAGTATTTTGCAAGATATGATCCTTAATTCTAACTCAAATCTACTCTGAGCCTTATCAGACAGAGAAAACTAGTAATTAGAAAGGCAAAGGTCAAAGATAGGCATGCTCAGAGTCTTAATTTGGAAGTTTCTTTATAGACATTCAGAAGTTACAGTATCAGTTAAACAAGAACAACAACAAAATTGATTTTGACTTTATAAAGTGACCAGAGAAACAAATAGAAAAAAATAGTGAATTTATATCTGTCTTACACTGCCAAAAAATAAATGCTTTTATAGCAAGCATACACTACTAAAACCATATGTGCACTTCAGATTACAGACATACACATGAAATTGTCTGTCAACAGCTGATCAGCTACTAGAGCACTTATTCAACTGCCTACACAGAGATACAAAATGCACTTTGAGATTCTATAAGGTATCTGAGACGTGTCCATGTTACCAGTATGTGACAAAGGACCTATAGAAAACTTAGATGTTCTACAGGAGCTGCTGCAGGCTGAGAGAGATTTTCTCTAATGTTCTTATTACCCTTGGATGGCACACTGAGAAAATGAACTGTGTCTGTTTCAGGTGACACAGTTTTTTATATTAATTTTTGACTGAATATTGTGTAATCCTGGATTCTTACTCTTCATGTAAATGCTTGCATGAAGATGACTATACACATGTGAAAAATCTGATACAATTACAAACATAAAGTTCATTAATTTCACCTAATTTTAACTAACTTATATCTAGGTATCTAACATACTGGAGTGATTTATGGATTTAATAATGTACTTATATATTTTTAATATAATTCAATTGGCTGCAGTGTAGCTGAGATACCCAGAGGAGACCAGCAGATAAAAAATTTGTAAAAGAAATTACATTCTTCTGCAGAGGCAGCTGGATCTCAGTCAGAACATCCCAGCAAATCCCAGGTGACAAATTTCCAAAACGTAAGCAATGGATGAAGCTGCTATAGCTCCTTCATGAGGAATCTCCTGTGACAGTCACTCTATATGGTGATGTATCCATTCCCAAAACAACTAGTAATGAAACAAGGATGTAATTAAGTCCATCTTAGATAATTCCTTGAAAATAAAGAAGGCAAGTGGTGCTTCAAAGGACTCATTGAATAGAGAGAGAGAACCTAGAAGAAGGATAATTGCTGCTTAATGGCTACAGTTTGATAAGTACATCCCACTTTAAAGTTTTGAACAATGAATTCACCAGTGCAGGTCAGTATTATATGCAAGCTGTAGAAAAAGTAAGGTGGAATCCTATGCGACGGACAGTCACCTCTCTGTCCATCCATCTGTGAAAAGACTGTCCATGACTGGAAGAACACTCAACATCTATCCGGTCTTCCAGTTAAGTATATGTACATAAAAGGTAAAATAAAGGTTAGAAAGGAAAAGCAGAACAAAACAGATGATATGATCAATACAAAACTTTTGGTGATACTACCTCAGTTAGTTAGGTATGGATGAAAAGATTTCTGAGTTTATGCAGACATTCTTGGAGGTTTTGCTTATTTGTGATGTTTGAAAATCTAGAGTATTAAAAGATGGATTGAATTATCCTTTATGAATTCATTTCTTCAAAATACCAAGAAGTTAATATTTCTTTTATTACATTTGCTATAAACATTATATAGATGCCTGATACCACCGATCTCAAAATGAAATTTAAACAATGTGGCTTCAGGGTGAATCCACTTTTCTAATAACTTTCATTACTAACAATGCTGTATTGACTACTGGATTGAATAACCCTAACCAACAAGTAGACTAGAGCAAAAAATAAATTCCCAAAGGTTATATGAGATTATTTTCTGAGTTGTGGTTTTCAGAGGAAATTTGTTTGTATACAAAGTCTTAAGGAGTTTCAGCATTTCAAGTATCATATTTATGTAGTGAATCATACCTACAGAAGATTAATTTTGCTTCATGCTTGTCATCTGAAATATGGGCATCTAATCTGAACTATTTAAGGGATTCTTCTATGTTCATTCTTGATGGTTTTTGGTGTGGTTACTCTATTCTCAGTTAGCTGTGAATTATACCTTGAGCATGTGACATATCTTGTCAAACAATTCACAAATAAAGCTTTCATTCCCAAACTCCACCACCAAAGAAAGGATCTTTTAAGGAATTCTGAGACTTGTGTAGGTCATAACGATAAGAGAAAGACTGGAAAAATGAGATGAAAAACATGGGAAAAAAGATTGCAGAATATACCATACTGCTGTATTTTTAATGATTAAAAAAAATTGATTCACATCCGTTGTGGAGAAAATATTCCTTTAAGCATAGATTCCTTAGGATAGCCACAATCACAGGAAAGTCAGTGCAAGAAATTTAATTCTATTATAAATAGTTATCTTCCTCCTGAGCAATTCCTATTAGCCATGCTTTGCTTTAGTATTTATGAATTCAACCCACCTAGATATTAATCTGCTTGATAGTGGTAATAACCTGTTTTGTAAAATCTTGTTTGTGTGCCCTATAACCTGTTATCAAACAAAACCTTATTGCCAGAAGGGAATACAGTGATACACTTTGAAAGACTGTGATGATAGAAGAATTTGTGATGATTATTTACTCTTATACCCTGTAAATCGCAGATTATAAGATAAAGCTAATTAATTTCCACTTCAAATCCCATGCTTCATGTATTTTTATTTTTTAAACAAACAAACATTTGTTCTCAATGCACAGTGCACAGCTATGGGAAAAGCTAATTATTACCCTTGATAGCTTGATCCAATGGCTATTTGCTCCAACTCTGCTTTAGCATCTATTAATTTTCTCCTGTTTTAGCTAGCTAATCAATGTGAACTTGCTTTGATTTGCTTAATTACAATTTGACTTTTTCCCCTCTAATTTTTGTCCATAAGCTTTGTGCCACATTCATCGTTTATCCACTTGGTTTTGCAAACAGCCTGTGTACACCATACAAAGTCTAGGGAATTACAGTATTTTAAGTACAAGTCAGTAGAATTTCTTTCATTATTCTCCAGTTTGAATTCAGAAGGAAAAAAAAAAGTGTGGACAGGCTTTAGTATCACATAGCATTAAAGGTAGTTAAGGAATCATGCTTTCCATAACTAAGTAAAAAAAGGTAAAAATATGACTGATATCATAACCAGCTGTGCTTGACACTCTCATCTGCTTGAGTAAATATCTATTTGGTAAATGCAATTTTGACTACAAATACAGATCAATGCTAAAATTCCTACTTCTAAATCTCAGGTGACATTTTACTTACTTACTGAAAATAAGCCTCATGTCACTGTCAGTCTTCATTGATATTTTAAAGCTTTTCCTTTGTTTCAAATACTGGTATTACTTCCACATATGTTGTTATATTTGACAGGATTTGAGGGGCTTTGATGCTTGAATGTGACAATTAAAATGTTCCTGTTTGGAACTTAAGTGAGGATTTGACTAGACCAAGTTAATAGAAACAAGAGGCAAAGGTGACAAAAGTTGATAATCCTTTTTAGCTGCTTATGAAAAAAAGGAACTGGTGAACAGAGAAGGAAACAAGTACTTTAAAGTAGGGGGAAAAAAGATTATGGACCCAAACTCACTTCATTGTTAGGTCATTTGATTCTCCCTAAAACAGGAATCATAAAAAATCCCACATTCAGTCACACATTAATATCTTGGAATAGAGAGGCAAAAGTAATCTAGAGATAATTAGGCATAGCTGAAGAAAATTAAAGTTTTCTTAATGGCATATCTTGGCTAGAACTTTCTTAAAATGGGCAAGGGGCAGGGGAGGGAAGTAGCCTTTTTGGATGAATCCAGAGTATTTTCTTGCACAAATTCAGGATGATGAGGACCAAAACCAACTGGCAGGGTTCAGTGTGGTCACTAGATCAAAAGAATACAGGATTGCATGATATCCTGGTGAACCCTATACTTTGGGAAAAGAGATGTAAAGTACCAAGGCACCCGAGTCCTTACCTTATGATGTATCTGTGTAGGACAACAGCTTTTGATATAAATTTTAACTCTTTCTGCATACTGCATGAAGATGTTTTATTTGATGCCATTCCTCCCAAATTATTCATACAGTATGTCTCCTTTAAGGAAAACAAATAAAATGTTTTCTATATATTTGTGCAAGTTCCAAGAAGACAGTTATTGCTTCAATAATAGCCGTGAAAATTCAAAGAAAAGTATAAATTTCAAGTAACTACTTAAGAATGACAGTCTTGTGAAGAAGGTGTTTATTTCGTCTCTCTACATGCTGATGATGACAAAGTAATTAGGGGTTTACTCATCTTATTCTCCAGTTATTTTCTGTCTTGAAGCTGGCATCCTTTAACACTCTTAAATATTTTTTAGAACCTTAATTCATAAGAATTCAAGACAATTTATTTCGGAGTTGTCATAAATTGGAAATACTGAATGCTATTTTTATACCTAATTCCACAGACAATCCCTGATTTCTCCTTCCTTTAGAAATAGATTTTAGCATGGGTTATTTTTTTCCCGAGTGCTATAGCAGAAATTACACAGTTTTGAAAAATTAGGACAATCATGTAGAATACCATTAGCCAGCATGAGAGACAGTTATAACTTCTAATCTTTTGAGCATAACAGAACATGAAATATTATATGACAATATATGAATATTAGAATAGAAACACTAATTCCTTTCTCTCTCACCTCTTCAAAAAGTCTCATGGAGATATAAATGAATTGTATTTCAATAGACTTAGCTGAATAGTTTTTTGACAAATTAAATTAATACAAAAATTATGTTTTTTCACTTATTTAAAGTAATATACCATGACTCCAATAAAATTTTGTTTGGAATTGAATCTATTTTTAGTAGCAATTATAACCATCAAAACTAGTTTATTTTGGGAAGCCAGATATGGGAATTAGTTAATTTTTTTAAATCATATAACCTCTGACAATGTATTTCTTTGCCAACTGGCAAGCAAATGTAAAAAAACCCCATTATAATATTTATAATTTATATAAAATTTATGAGAACTAAACAACTTCCAATAATAATAGTGAATAAAATACTTTAAGCTGACATTTCATAAGAAATTAAATAAGGCAAAATACTAAGAAAGGAAGTATACAAGAAAGCCAATCTCTATCACCTAAGCATCCAGAAATTTATGCAACAACAACCAACACTGGCCACAGAAAATTATCTATTTGTCTTTGAGAGGTCAGTGCCTCATTAAATTCTGTATATCTGCTCTAGGATCTACTGGATACTAAGTTGTCCTTTTGACATCCTTTTGCTCAGAGAGATGTGCTACAGAATTGAAATAAATAAGAAACTCATAGGTGAAGTATTGTTTAAAAATTCTCTTAAGAGTCATCAATTCTGTATTTGACTTTCAGTTTCCCCATGACAAAAATTTGTTGGATGAAATTTAGATATACTACTAGACTGTATCGGTTGAATAGCATCAGTTTAAATGACAAAAAAACCATGTCAGTGCCCTAAGTTTTTGGTAGAAAAACTTTTGGTGGTGAAAAAAAATTGGTACTACAAAAATGAATGAAAAAAAAAGACCACATTGAAATTGTTACATGCAGACTTTGGTTAATTTTAATTTATAATGACCTTAAAATAATCAAGTCATTACTAGATCTGGCTGTTATATGGAATCTTTTGCAGTATTTAGTCTGGTTTTTTTTCTTCAGAGTTATTAATATTATTAGCATTTTGTGGGGATTATTAGCATTTTTTTTTAATGCACATTCCCTGGAAATAACTTCCTTTCTGTTTAATTAAATAAACATGCTGAAGTCATCTCACTTCCAGCATAGTTGCACCTCAAGAGATTACGCACTGAGGTGCATACTCCTTTGCCATCTTTTGCTGCATTCACTCAAGAAAAAGTGAAAGATGGTTCAACTCATTTGTTAACTGGGGAGAAACAGGGACTATTGTGGTGCTTTACCTTCCTGTGAACAAATAAAATTATTAAGGATCATAATCACATACAAAAAAAAAAAAAAGCCAGGAATTTATAACATACATACCTATGCAAACAGATAATTTTCAGTTTTGCTTTGATCCAAGTAAATATTACTATTTATTACAAGTATTTTAGGATATTACTTGCTATGCTGACATTATATTGTGATTTTCAGTGGTATCACTGCTCAAGATTTATCTTTGCTTTTGCATTCATGCTGTGATGATCCAGGGAACACATCCTATAAGGATGTCATATCACTCCAAAACAATTTCAGATGTTCTAAGTAGTATTAAATTAATCAAGATAAAAAATAATATTTCAAAGTATAATACTTATTTTTTAATTATAAAAAAAATACAAGTTTCTCTTTTAGGAATAATGAGCATGATTAAACAAAATTTATAAAACCACATGCCAAATCCAGAATTATAAAAAATGGTTTTTCAAAACAGGAAAAATGTTTGTGAGGAGAAAAGTAATTGTTTAAAAATTTTGTATCTACATTTACATTTGCTACAAGTATTATTTGAAACATTAGCTGTCTTTAACCACCTTATTCATAATGGAAAATTTAGTTCTTTCACCTACCAATCACAAAAATGATTGTTTTTCCAAGTTCTAACCTTCAGAGACAGAAAAAATGTGTGTCTGCAAATGTTTAAGACTGAGACACTGAATATAATTAAATTTAAAAATATTTCTAAAGAAATTAAGGAGTATTTTCCTGGAAAAATAAATTCAATGACAACTGATGAAAATGAGGAACAATAGCAAAACTGTTTTCATACTATTACATACTGTGTGCAACTCGCCCACTTCCGAAAGGATTTACTATGTATGGATAAACATCAGTAGTGAAATCTGTATTTTCTAAAGTAGTAATGTAAAACATTGAAAGCCTGTTCTAAAACTTAGCTGAGTTCTTTATTCAATGTAGATTAAAAGAATTAATTTAAGGATTAATTAAAGGATTAATTTAAGAATGAGACATGTAAGATGACTTGTGTTTAACATCTGCAGATATCTATATTTTTCTTGTATATTAGGACAGATTCTTGCTGCTCAGATTTCTAATTTTTTGAGATTATGAAATTTATCAATGTTTATGAAATTTACAAAAATAAAAACAACAAACAACAAACAACAAACAAAATTTAAGAGCAACATCAAAGAAAGTTTATGCTTCCAATCAATGTTGTTTCTATGCAAATAATTTGATCTGTTAAGATGAAATATTTTCTATAAAGAATAATCTATGAAACAAAATGTTCAATGTCATGAGAGCTGCATGTTCACTGTGCTTCAGTTTTTTTTTTCTCTTCATTGTGGATTATTTACTAAATTACTAATTTAACTATGCAAATCAATGGGCTTAGATTTAAATAACAAATCTTCCAAGATGGTTTTCACGTTCAAAAGAACAACAACTTCAACCATGATGCTGTCTATATTTTGCTGAAATCTCAACTCAGCATTCACCACCACTCCTGTATCTAGGTACTTTCTACACACCTATTTTTCATCTCTGTTTTCACTCATTCCATCTTCTCAGTGTCTTACTTTCTCTATAAAACTGACCTGATTTTCAATCCACATTCTACCTCACCTTTGGCACCTTGTTCTCACCTTCTCGTCAGATGTTTCTTCTGGTATTAACCAATGCCTACAGTATTATTATTCTGGGATCAGGTCTTAAACTTATGGTTGATGGTACATTGTAAATTACTGTAATTATCATAAAGTATTGAAAATTTCAAAGACATGCCTGCTAATCACACTCCTTTATATTCTCTCCTTTTTTTCTTGCCTCCTACTTCACTGCATATCACTGAATTGAATTCTTTTGTAACTACCATTTCTTCATTTTGTATTAAGAATATTGCAACCCTTCCCTAATTCTATGTATGATCTTATATCTCTCTCCTATAAATATTAATGCAACTATTGAGAAAAGTCCAGGGAGAAATTAATATGGACTGTCAATAAATAGTCTAAAACCAGTTATATATGAAAAGTAATCTGAGATACATATATATGTTCTAGCTGTAAGTAATACAGAAAGATTAATATCCTCAAAGTGTGTCAGTTTCTCTATTGCTGTTGCCTGGATTTTCTGCTGGGATTGCTCTAACCTTCTCATCACCCCAGGTAATTGTTTAGTGTATTTTCTTTTCAAAAGTACTATTTTTAATTCTTGGCAGTATGTTTACTGCATGAATTTAGTTTTTGGGCAGTAAATAGCCTACATTTTTTTTCCTTGTTCCTTGTAAAAATGTATGTGTCCTATGTACATATAGTTTACATAATACAAATCAAAAAAATCAGTGTTGAAAGAAGGGGTGGGGAGCGGTTAATCCTCGTAGGGATTTTCCAGTCTTTGCATTTCAATTACATTAATTTTCTGAATCTCTAAACAATCTTCTGATGAGATCAAGGTCATTCTGCCAATATAAAGACTTATAACTGCAAGGTTATCATGATCCATTAATGAATCAATAAAGCAAAATAATATCAACAGGATAGAAAAATATGTTTTCATGTGTAGCTGTCAGAGTGCTATGTTAAAGTTTCCAAATCAAGCTAGTCTATTTATAGGTATAGAGAATGGCGCAAAGAATTTGCAGCCTAGCTAGATGTAGAGGTTCAGAAACACAGTTATTGTAAACAAGCTAGCAGATGCTAACATCAATCAATACCTAAGGAAGGAATGAAGGATGAACGAAGTCCAGTTTGACTGTATAATCCTTGTCAGGAAAACCTCTATGAAATAAACTCACTTTTTTCCTAAGACAGATTTTCAGGAGCACCTTGTCTTTTCTCAGATAATTCAGTGCAACGAGGCTGGTGAAAAGTCTGGAACACAAGTCCTATAAGGAGCAGCTGGGGGAGTGGGGATTGCTGAGCCTGGAGAAGAGGAAGCTCAGGGACCAACCTTAGCCAGCTGAGGGTCAGGCTCTGCTCCCAGGGAACCAGCCACAGGACAAGAGGGCACACCCTTAAGCTGTGCCCAGGGAGGTTTAGGAAGAAGCTCTTCATAGGAGGGATTTGGGTGGGTGTTTGTCTTATCTGTTTCTCTTTCTCTTTCTACAAGCCTGAAACTGCACTAATTATTGTTTGACCTTTTTTGTCTCTCATTTTTAAGGCTAGGAAATATAAACTTAATCGCAACACATATAATAGTCTAAATCAATGGTCTCCAAAACTGTTTATCATCACCCTTGTCAGTGAAAGATTTCTGACTGTATTCCCTCAATATTAGTGCATTTATTTATACATTTTACATGTACTATCTACTACTGAAGTTCTAGTATTCTCTTCCTAAACCACAATGAATCTGGCTTTGCACCCTTGCCTGCACCCCAGATTGCAACCTACCTATGTAGGAAGGGGTGAGGAGAGAAACAAAATTTCTTCAGTAAATTTAAAATATTTTTTTTTCAGGACTAGGGGGTGGTGGTGGGGGAATAAATTACCAACAAAAAATTTCATAATTTTATTGCTTGTTCCTTCAAGAACGCCTAAAATCCATTTAACATAATTAAGTCTTCAAATTCTGTGTGAGAAAAGAAAGTCAAAACAAGTACCTTTGAATACTCTCCCAATCAAAATAACAAAGCAGACTGCATCAATTTAATCTTGCAAAGACCCGTACATTGAAGTCTCTCTATCACATTCCCACAACAGGAGTTTCACTGAAAAATATTATTTTTTCTGCTGAAGACACAATCTTCTTGGCTTTCATCCAGAAACAATTCCTTTCCTTTCCTATACACAAAATATTTAACCTATTTCTGTACCTCTTCAGAAAACTAATTTTAAAGTTATTTCCTGTATTGGCATCCTTGCTAGTAATGGCAATCTAAGATTAAGATTTCTAAGATTACCAAGAATTCATTTGTAAAGACTGCTGTGTCAGCTTCAGTCTCAGCAGAAGAGAGGGCTACTGTTAACATCAGTGCTCCTATTTTGTAGAGTTAGATTTTGTAGTTCAGGTACTCAAATTTTCAGTGTATTTGGTTTTGGCCAAAGCTACAGGTCTAATAACCAGGCGAGGAGATGAGGCTACAATTAGAGAACTATGATTGTTCATTAAAGTCCACTTAACTCAAGTATTACATGAAAATTTCGGTGGTTACCCCTCATGTATATTTAGTTAAATAACCACCAGTTTGTTCTTGGTGAGGTTTCACACAATTCAGAATCTGAAAATATTTATAGATGTATTAGTTTTAATACATATGTAATCACAAATTTAGCTGATAGCATGTCAGGCTTCACTAAATCCTTTCAGACTGTCGGACAAAAGTCAAAATTACTACTAAAAACTTTAGAATGTCAGCAATTTTGAAGGAGGTTATAGATTATCTGTTTCTGAATCTATTTGGCAACAATGAAACAAAACCCAAAATAAATATTAACAAAAGACAAAAAAATCATATTCAAAAATATTTTTGTGTATATTACTGTGGAATTTTTTCCTAATTTTCCTCTTCAACCAAGCTCTTTGTCTGCAGAAATATTCAGTGTTGAGAATCTTCCCGTTATACTTATGTTCTTAAGGATGTACATGGCCTTAAAATATCCCTCTGAATTATACTGTGCTTCTGCTTGAGTGTAACTTTTATTTCAAGTTTCACTCTATTTATATCATCCAGTTTTCATATTTTTCAATTTGACTTGGAGTTACTTTCTTATTAAGCACAAATTCAGTCATAAATGAAAACATTATAGCAGCAGATTGTTGTCCTCGTGAATGTAATTGCTAATTTAAGTATGTATATTATTCATTAATAACTTGAATTATATACTATTAAATTTATAAATTTATAAAATAAAAATATATAAATTTACGGAAATTTAGAAAACAATTTAATCCAAGGGTATTTCATGAACATGAGGCAGCACACCTGCTTGTCTAAGAATTCAGTAGTTATTGTACAATATTGAGCTGCAGCAAAAAAATCACAAAACCAAATGAAAGGAGAAATCATATAAAAGAAGAGCAAAATTCCAGGGAAATTGTTTTGCAGTTCATATTCTTTGAATTGACTATGTAACACCTTCCTGTATATCTCATTGGAAAATTTTATGTACCTCACTAGGAGACATTAAAATTGAATTGCAGGTATCCACACCTAAGAGATTGTCCTGAAAACAGCTACTAGAACGTGCAGTCATTACCTAGGCTCAGACTCTTGGTATTCTGAAAACACCTATGATTTTAATTGATATTTTTCTCTGGGATCTAAATGTTCTTTCACTTCAAATACCAAACAGCAAAAGGTTCTGGAATAGACTCAAGCCTCAAATGTGTTCAGAAATAAGACTTTGCCTTGGGCACATCGAGCACCTAATTTGGCAGATGTTCTCAGAATACACTTAACAAACAGAGCTTTAGATAAAATACTGCTGTGTTTAAATGTAATTTAATTTTCTTTTCTTATTAAGGAGTCATCTGAAGGTAGATAGAGGTTTGATTTCTACTTCTGACTGTATGATAAATACCAAGTTCCTGTATTTCTTTAGATCCATTTCTTATTTGTATGGTACACTGTGGAAGTCCCAACCAAGAGTACTCCTTGTCTTCATGAATCCTACAGGTAGAAGCACTACCTATTATTTAATCTTTCAATTTTAGTTTAACTGCATAACATAGGCCTTCCATGTTTACAACTGCAACATCACTGTCTTTGGTACTGGCTCTGCACTTTCTTTCCCTTACATTTCCGAAATTAATGTGCATAGCGTACTGTATTTTTTAATTTTGTATAGCTATTGTATAGCACATTGAAAATTTAAGTACAAAATAGTTATGCGCATTCTCATTACACCAAAAATAAATGACAAAGTACATGAGGAATGTAAATTATCTAATGATTTAGGAAGGACAGACTGCCACATAGTGATTGCACTTCCTTCCATAAATTATAAAATGAAACTAGATAACTATTAAGACTGAAAACTCCTAGAATTTTAACCTACCAACATGATTCCTACCTATTTTGTTCAAATAAAAATATACTGGTGATACATTTTGTGAAAATTTATCATTAACTGATGTGTGAAATTTTGAGTTTACCTTGGCCAGTAATAAGCCTCACACAGCTGCTTGCTCACTCTCTTGATCACAGCTGGATGAGGAAGAGAATCAGAAAAGTAAAAATGAGAAAAGGTAAGAAAGGAAAAAGCTGTATATTCAGGCAAACAAAACAAGGAATTAATTGACCACTTCCATGAGCAGGAAGGTGCTTGGCCATCTCCAGGAAAGCAGGGCTCCATCACATGTAACTGTTACTCATGAAGATACATGTCATAAATCACAATCAAACCCCCCTCCCCCCCAAAAAATAGCCTACAAAAAACAAACCAAACCAACAACCCCCCCAAAAAAACCCAAACCAAAACAAAAAAATCTAAACAAAAACCAACAACAACAAAAAAAGAAGTTATGGGTTTTCATCCATAGATTGCAAGTTTTTCGAGATTTTAACTGTTTAAAAATATTAAGTTCTTATGCCATTTCTGACCATTTTGTGTTTTTGTTTATTGTTTCTGTTGGGTTGACATTGTCTGGCTGCCAGACCCCCACCCAGCTGCTCTTTCACTCAACAAGACAGGGAGGAAAAAATAAGATTAAAAACTTATTGGTCAAGAGAAAGACAGCAAGACTACTTGCTGAGAACACTTTAGGGTCAAACAGACTTGCCTTAGTAAGTTGCACTATGTAGAGTAAATAAGAACACCACAGCCAATATTTGAACGCTTACAGATGTGAGAGACTGATTTGTGATAAAGGACAAAATGGAGTTTTCAATCAATATTTCCCTATTTTTTTCAATCCATTTAATTTGAATGACAAAAAATAAAGTAGGATACCAAGTTCAAAACAAAAAGATCCCACCTTGATATAGTGAAAACAGATTTCAAGTGATTTCCTTTGCACAATAGAAATTCTTTTCCTTCTTTATAAATTGCAAAAAGTGGATGACTAATTTCTCTGAATGGTACCTTACTCTCAAATCCTCTGTGATAGAGGCTAATCAAAAAAAAAAGGGCACCCACATAGAAAACCAGCAGAAAGAGTTGTATAAAGAATTTTTATTCTTTACAAAAAGCAAGCATAAGATGCTTGTAGATGGTACGACAAGAAAAATAGCAGAGTGACTGAAAACAGGTGGAAGAATAGATATGTTCTAAATGATCAAGTGGTAACCCTAAATAGATGGCATGGGTTTGGGTGGCTAGTGACACACTCATACACATCTAGTGCCATCACTACCAAAGGGTGTCTGAGGGACATTGGCAGATATTTGAGAGACCTTAAAATACTTATTTAGGAGCAGCACCCGGAAGCTGAGCGAGATATCCCAGGACATTACAAATGGCACAAGACACCACTGTATAAATAACTAAACTGGGCACATTCACTAAATAAATACATGCTAAGGAAACAAGATGTGCTGGTTAAATACTACTGCTTGAGGAAAAATATTTTGCATTTTGTGCAAAATGCATCATTTTGTTCATTGCTATTATAGGATGAGCCTGCATCAAAGCTCTCCACACCCCTGAACTACTAAAATAGTAGCTGTGTCCTGTCTTCAGAGATGTGGGAGGCATGACCAGGACCTTTGTTTTCAGTAGTGTCTTCAATTCTGGGTCATATGATACAACCAAATATGGGGTGTGGCAGGAAGGGGACAAAGGAACAGTAGAATGTTCTGAGATTAATGAGATTAATTGCTGAAAGGTGTTCAGAATTGAAGGATATTCAGAAAAGTGTTTGTTATCATTTTTAAGTGTCTAGGCTTGTGTTTTATTTATTGGATTGCAGTTAGTAATCCTGGTGTATGGTTCATTGGTTGGCAGCTAATTTTATGTCATGATAGAGACATGAATAAGCTTCATCTGTCCTAATTTGAGTTAAAACAGGTGACTTGAGATGCCTTTCCCTGCAATAAACATGGCAACAATAGACTTGGTAGCCCTAACTCAGGTAAAAATGATTTAATGAAATTTAATGAAATCAAATAGAAGGTTATTATGTGCTTTGGACTATAAATATTTTAATATAATCTTTAAACTTTTCAGGAGAAGAAAATCACGACAGATAATTACATTTAAGCAAAGGTATCAGGTAAGGTCTGATCCTAAGACTATTGAAGTTGGTAGAAATAATCATACTGTTTTCAGCATCATTTTGTTTAAACCATAATTAAATATACTGAGTTTCTTTCTTTTTTTCAATCTTATTTCATGCCTGGGTGGAGGCTATAAAAGAATAATGATCTCAACATGCTGTGAAGTAAAACCACCAGATTTTCTACAGGCAAATACTACACATAGAGACCACGCAAGAGCAGTTTCCTAAAAACAATTTTGAATTTTTTAAATGTACTACAATTCAGTTTTATTATATATAAATCTTCTTAGCATTACATTTTTCTGATGTCACACAGTCCTTTTAATACTATTTGCTATTGACAAAAAAATTAGGGTTACAGAAACAAACAAACTAAAAATGACAACAGCGAAAAAAAGAGCCACAAAAAAATTGTGGTTTTTTTTCAAGTCACATATTAGTATTTTTGTTTTACTACTTAAATCCCAAGTAGGGGAGTAAATTTTTTATCAATCTGAGTGTGGCATATATGTAATTCTAATTCTTCTATTGACATCTCATCTACACATCTACTCTTTTGCACTCTCCCTTTCTGTCACAAAACACAAAATTTAAAATGTGATTCTTCCCTAAAGATAAAAAAAAATCTGGTATTTCTAGATTATGTCTTTTTGAAGATATATTAAAAAAAAATAAAGAGAGAGCAAGAGAAATCAACTGAAAACCTAATCTTATTTTAATTATTTTTCTTAGGACAACTCTTGAAAAGATTCATATGTGGCATTGTCAAACAGGCAGCCAAGAGTCTTAATTCTTTTTTAAAAATATATATGGGGCAGATATCCACATGTTACAAATTCTAATTATATTGATCAGTGTTTGAGAAGCATTGCTGTGTTTTTACAAGAACTGTAATTTTTCTGGATGTCATTACTTTTATTCTAAATAGCAATGAAATTTTAAAAGCTGAATTTATGTTTCATACTTCCTTTATCTCTCTCCATTCAGACATTTAGGAATTTTTCATATTTTAGTCCTTTATATATCTTGCAGAGCTTTCAATATTATTTAAGCACATCACAATATGTATCTGCTCTATGTGTTGATTCTCTCCAAGAATTAACCAACTCAATATGAAATATTCAAAGAAAATATCATGGCAAAGTTGTCTTTAAAACCAGTCATCATATAAAACTGCATTTTTCCCCCAAAAAATGTACAGGTTAACCAAACATCTTGGAAAATATAACTTAATTTCCTGCACTAGCAAGGCTAATTATGTTTAACTGAAAGCTACCTTCTATCAGTTTTTAATTAGATACTTCTGCTTTACAAGTACAGAAATCATGGACTGCATCTCAGTTCTGAGTTATGTGAAACTGTGGGGGGAAGTGGTGGTTTGTTGTGATCGATGTGATTAGACTGACAGTAGGTACTTATTTTCTGTAAAGGTTCTCCATAGCAGGTTATCTGAAGCTCTCCAAGGGGAGGGGAGGGAGGGGGAGAAAGAAAAACATTGATAATTTGCAAAAGAGTGTAGACCAGATTCAGCTGAAAAAGTGAAAAACAGATTGCAGAGAGAGATAATACTTTTGAGACATGAGCCTTTAACAGATCAAAATTGCTAAAGGGAAAACACTGACATGAAATGTTTGGAAAATCCTTAATGTCCAACCCCCCCCCAAAAAAAAATCCTGAAAATCCACCATCCAAATCAACAAACCAACCAACCCTGAGGAAAGAAACAAGCAAACAAAACCCAGGCAGACAAGAGCAATTCAGCAATGTCAGGGATCAGTAGTGTACAAGCAGGGCACAACTGGGAGCACAGGAACGTTCATGGCCCCATTGCAGTGTGTGAGCATGCACGGCAGGGCTGTGGGCAGAGCTGCAGAGCTGCAGTGGGAGCGTGCAGTGCCCCACTGGGAGGCTGTCAAAGGAGCTGCTGCAAGTGTGCAGTTCACTATCAAGGTGTATGAGCTTTCAGGGCAGTGTGTGAGTGTGCAGGAAACTGTTGTGAGTGTTGAGTATAATGGAAGGTCTGGAATGTCCAGAGCTGCAGTTGGTAATGTCAGAGATGAGAATGTCTGGGCAAGGATAGAGGGACAAACAAATGAAGTGAGTGTCATCATGGGAGTTTGCTATTGGCCATGCAGGCAGGATGACAACAAATTATTTTTTAAGGAACCAAGGGGCACTTCTGAATAAGCCACCTTTGTCCTTGTGGGGAAATTAATCTTGATGGGTGTTAACTACACAGTTGGTACAAACACATCCAGGAGATTCCTGAAACACCAGTGTGAAAATGTTTAGTACAGATGCTCAGGGAGCCAAATCAGAGACACACACTCTATAAAATGTGCCATGTTCCTAGAGAGGGTCTCATGGGTGAAATGGTAGTTGGTGGACAGAGAACACACAGTCATCAAGCTTCAAATCTCTGATGCCTTGCCTGCACCCAACTTCTCCCAAGATGGACCAGGCACAGGCGAGTACAGCAGGAAAATCAGCAATTTTTATTAATCTGTGCATGATGAAGCCACCCTAGGTCACTCCCTCAGGATGCCATGCCAGCTCCTGGCAAGCTGCCATCTCTGGGAACTGGCCTGATGCTGGCAGCTGTCCCACCATCTAGGACACTGGAACAGCCTGTGCAGAGCCTGGACCCCCTGCTCTGAAGCAGGAGGGCTGCCTCTTTGCTCCTGAGGGGATGGGATTCCAACTGGTGAGGTGAGAGGAGAGGCTGGGTAGGCAACAGGGGCTGTGCATGGCAGGGATACAGCTCTCTGCCCCTGCCACTGTCACCAGCTCTATGAATTCGTCAACAACTTAAAAATGAGTACTCTTGCAAAATATTTAATTTGTAATCCTCAAAAAATCATGGTATGAGTTCAAATTTTTGTGCACACTAGAAATAGTTCCTTTTATGATTTCAACAGAGAGTACCACTCAACATTTCTAAAACTCATTCTAGATGCATTCAAGGGAGTGCTGGCCCTCTGCAATTGCTGCCCTCTGGCTAGCAAAGCATGTAGATGGCTGTGATTCTCACCAAAGCATAATTAAATTAATGGCATAGGCTATTTTTTTCCCAGTAAACAGCAGCTGCTATGGGAACCATATTTTGTTGGTTCACATGATAACATGATTATCTGCAGTTTATATTCACAGTGCAGGAAACTATCACTTATTACCACAATGACTGCCAGTGATGTAGTTACTGTCAGTCATACATTCCAAAACTGCTGCAGCTTTAACAACTGTTATTTGAAATTCTAAAATTCATTTTAATGCTACATCTTAGGTTTTCTGTGGTATGAAATGTTTCTTTCTGCTTCAATGCTGTTAATCTGAGAAATGTACTGGATCCAAGCAGCATCCTCATGATGGTAAGGAATTAGTCTCGTAAGAGTCATGTGGGGAGAAAGAAAAAAGTGACTGCAGCAGCCACTTCTGCCTGAAATCACAGAAGCCACACTCCTGAACAGTTAGCAGAAATCAGCTAATGCACTGATCTACATATATCTGCTACAACCAGCTTGCTGCTTTAAAAATGCAGCCAACAGGACAAGCATAGATCTTTACAAATATTTCATGCATGTTTCACATGCAGAGCTTGATTATCCCCACTTTACTGCTGGCTCTGCGTTTGTGCAACAGCCCTGCTGATCTCCCAGAGGACCCGAAAGAAGGAGCTGTAATCTGCTGGTGTTTTGGCAGCTGATAGAAACAGCATGTTCAAACTCAGTAATAAATTCCCATTGCTTGTATAAAACCACTCATCCAAGGGGACAATGGTGGGTAATATGTTGCTGATTTGTGTAGGTGCATCATACTAATTTACTTTTTATTCTTACTTTGAGGAATAAAGAACTTTCAGTTGCCAGAAGATATAAATTGGACACAACAGACCAGTGAGTGGGGCAAATTCTGTGCTTATTTTTTAAGTACTCTCTGCCAGATTCTAAGAATTGACAAGTCATCTGTGATTATGATAAAGTTTCATGTTAATAAAAAAACCTGATCAACAGCTACATTCTTTCTTTTTCCCCATAGAGTAGCAAGCCAGTGTTCCAAAGCATTTCTTTGGACAGAGCAGTACTTGAAAAAATTATAAGCTATAGGCCAGTATACAAAGTTAATCTTAAAGGTCTTGATGGTTATTTTATTTTTGTGCATTTTTTGTAAGTTTTAAAAATTTGAGTTTTTTACTTTGCATAATTATCTTTCTACAAAATTGCAATACTTGCTTCTTTAGATATTTTTGGTTTTTTAAAATTTGTTCTGGCTTCTGCATCATGGTGACCTTCCCTCACATCCGGTCAGTTTGTCAGAGATTCAAGATCTTATGTCTGCTGGGGCACGTAGATCTGTGAAGATTACAGGCACAGTTTTCTTTCTAGAGTCCTTTATGACTGGAAAGATATTTGTGATTTGGCAGCAAATTTAATACCTTATAAGTGTGTACAAATGAGCAATAATAATACATTGTCAGTATTTAGTATCTATTCCTAAGAGCAATTTTTTTCCAGCTCCATATATCAAAATACATTGGGGTCTGCTGAAAGATTTCGAAGGGATTTCTAAGCAAAATCCTTCCCCATCTAAAGGTATTGAGGAAAGAAGTTAAACAATTGCTCTTGCTCTCCTGTAACCACCATTAAAACTTCAGATGGTCAGTTGAGAGTCATCACACAATACGTCCATTTTCAAGACAGCATCTTTTATTGTGTAGATTCTTCCCTATTAATAATCTAGGTTGATCTTCTCTACAAATTTGTGTGGAAACTTTGGGCACTGTTATTCTGGATTCTTACTTACAGTGGTGACATTCAAATCTGACAAGTCAGTTATAAATCATTTACTTCTTAAAGTATGTTTGATATAATGGTATTATTTAATACTACTTAAAATCATTGTTCCACAGTATATACCACTATTGCATCTACTAAAAAAGGCCTACAGGGTAATAAAAAAAATACATTTAATATATAGTATGTATTCATAATATATTTGCAAATATTCACATACACATTTAGATGTATATAAATACATAAAAATAGTTTCCTTCCTTTTTTTGTCAGAATTTAATTGTCCATAGTATTAAAACTCAACTTCTTTTATTTCCAAACTCATTCTTGTTTGATTTCCAAAGCTCTGTGTAAAAAGTCTATCAACAGCAATAAGGCACTAGGTAGGAAACACCTCTTTTTATGTTGTTTCTTGTTTATTCCACTTTCATAACACTTGGAAGAGCACCATCACCTTAAGATGTCACACTTCTGTCTTTCAGAGCCTGTTACAATACTTAGAATGTAGCTGGATGCTGTGATTGAGAGCTTGTGCTCTCCTCCATGTTATTCACA
Organism: Pheucticus melanocephalus; assembly: GCA_013398405.1. Classification (NCBI taxonomy): domain Eukaryota; kingdom Metazoa; phylum Chordata; class Aves; order Passeriformes; family Cardinalidae; genus Pheucticus; species Pheucticus melanocephalus. The sequence continues at coordinate 878,701 of VZSJ01000371.1, read as the reverse complement.
GTGCCCTTGAACCCTTTGATATGCTGTGTTTAGCAGCAAGCACAAACCAACCATAACACAAAGATTTACTTGTTGCTGCCAGATTTTTTTTTTAATTACTAAAATGTCAGGACTTTCAAGCTTTTTGCTCTTTCAAGCTTTCTGACACTTCTGTACTCACAGAAGAACAACACAGCAAAGCTATTGTTATTTGTTGTAATCCTTTGTTATAGCAAGTGCAGTTATGAAGCTTCATGTCTAGCAGAGAAGAGATTTCAGAATAGTTTTTTCTTTGAACTACATTTCATCAACTGCTGCTATGATATTTTTTTAAGCATAAAGAAATGAATTAGTAATTCCTAATTTTTTTCCATTTAATTTTGGGTTGTTCTCTGATATTTGTTGGTGTATCCAAAAAATATGACCCATGCCAAGGAGATGAAGATATCCCTTTCAGGGATGCAAACTGAGTTTCAGTTATTTTTTTTTTTAGCTAACATTTTCTAAGCATAAGTGATGGACATGGTGCACTCACTCTACAGATGGTCTGTTAAGTTATTACTTTAAGCAGTTGGCCAGAAGGTAGTGTGGCTGGAATACAGTTGGCAGTCTTTTCTACTCATCAAACAAGTCATGTGAATATTTATGTGGTACAAACTATGTATATGCACATATATATATGTCACAGTAGCAAAACTTATTTAACTTCACAGAAACCTTAAGTTCTTCTGTATGTATCTTCCAGTTTCTTCTTTTCTGTGTCTTGTGTTTCAGTAGACTATATAGAAATACTGAAATGTTAAACAAATGCTACTTTTCATAGCATATGCTCCTACCAGCAAGATATTAACTTATGTCTCTAAGAACTCTCTTAGCATTCTTATACACTTTTTATGAAGCATTGATTAGGTATGTATAATGAAATTACTAGCACTGATAATTTCAGCAGTAATTTAAAAGTGGTCTTGATTGATGAATTCCCAAGGATATTATCTGTAACAGATGATTTGATTAGTTGCACCTTGCTTCTTTTAAATTATGTGAATATCAAGTAGATGAAAACAACCCAACTTCCTAGTCATATGTTTTTTTTTCTGCTCTTTTAAGAAAACCAAATGCTTAGTATAGAATCCAGAAAAATTCTGGGCAGAGGAATTTCCAAACATCACTATGAAGCTCCTGCACTGGCCCCTGTCCTATTTGGACTGCCTTATTCTTTTTAAATTTTACAGTACATGAGCAGATGTTAGGGAATGGGCCATTCCTTTTTCCTAGCAGAGTCATGTAAAGATATCAGACTTGCTATTTTTCAAGATAAAGACATCAATTTACATAATTTCTGAAAGATGTGAGACAACTGATAGCAATGAGAGCAATCTAATGCATTGAGGATAGTCATGGATCTAATTTTCTGTTTTGATGGCAATGTACCCCACAGAGGCTGGCTTAAAGCAGAACAAGTGATGATGTCAAATGGAGCAACTCTTGATGAGGAAAAAATCTCGTGTCACAGGCCTGTTATAGAGCCTACACTTTGAACATATCAGCTTCTTGTTCCCCCTCATTGTGTATGGATCTGTACAGGAGATTCAATAGATTTACAAGTAAAATCTCAAAGACAAGTTTATTCCTAACATTTACTTAAAATTCAAATTTCTATTTTACATGATATTAATTTTATCTGTAATCCTCTCAATTTCTTAGCCTTAACCACTGCTACATTATCATCCTCCAGAGTTTAATGTCAATAGGATATTATAGGATTTAGGGCTTTTAATTAAGATTAGATTTCATTTAGCCACCTATAGCTAAGGAAGATGAAAGCAGAACTTGGAAAGCATATGGAAGGAAACTGCCTGATGAAAGATGAACAACATATTGAAGTTCTGGACATAATAGAGAGCTAAAGTTACCAATATTTAGGTCAAGCAGTGTGCAGGTTAAACAGGCAGTGCATAACTAAAATTGACACTTCACAGACTAGTCAATCAATCAAATGGTGGAGCTACACTTATTGGGGCTACCAAGAAAGCAGATATTTCTTAACCTATCTTAGTAATTTTAAAAACCCCACCAAATCCACAATAAACCCACAGCTCAAAGCAAAATGAAACAAAGAACCCCAACCAGCCCACAACTGCAAAATGCCAAAAACCCACACCATAAAAAATATTCCCAGGCACTGGAAACAATCAGCTCCACTGCTAGTCATTAAAATGGCTCCAAGTAAGCTTTTGGCCTTGGATGACAGTCAGTCTCTCCAAAAATTCCTAGGTACAGTCCATGAATTATGATCATAGGCAGGCATCATTCCCAGTAGACAGTTTAAATTTGCCCGCCTGATTTAGAGAGTAAACGTGTTTGTATTCCTACAGCTTTGGCTGTTCTGTGTCATCCATCAAGTTATGTGTTTAATTTATTTTTAGAGATATATTTAATGTGAAAAAATAGGAGTAAAACTATATACTTAAACCTTAGAAGATAAATATCACTATAAAATGCAGCAATAGGTGTAAAAAGGAAAAGGGCACATACTCCTTTTTGAAGCTGGACATAGATAAGTGAGACACTGGGATAGAAGAAGTGCATATGCAAAGACTAGATGAAATTCTTCATAGATAATCAAGGCAAAATAGACGAAACTTGGGACTAAAAGTAATGAAAAAGTCAGGAGGTTTGTGAAAAAAATTCATACTGAAATGAAAAATTGAAAAGCATGGAGTTTACAAAAATACCACAAGAATAAAGGCAAAAAACCCCAGTAATAAGAGGCATAAAAATTGGTCAAGAATTTCATGTCATCAACAGAACTCACTAATTGGATACATATGAAAAAAGACGCACTAATTGTAATATCTAGAGGGAAAAGAAAAAACAGAAAGAATTTTCTAATGTCTCTGAGGCTGAAAGAAAACTCTTAAACAAGACTTAGTTCTCCAAAAGTTCATTTATCCAGCAGTTAATTCTACAAATATAACCCCTCTTTTGCTAAGGGAGAAATTACTTGAGGAGCAGACTAGCATTATTATTTCTGAAGACTTTGATCAGGCAAAAGATTCAACAGAGGATACATTTACAGACACTTTTAGCAGATAGGAGAAAGAAATAAAAAAACAAGCAATCTCTCCTTATATAGCAAAAGGATGAAGGATAAAAAAAGGATAAAGTAAACTTTCCATTAAGGTATAAGAAAGGCAGGGGAAGAGGAGATGTGTCCATAAGTTCAAATAGCTTTCAAAAGAAGATGAGCTTAAATTAAGGCTAAAGAAGTAAAGCAATAAACTAAAATCTGTCTAAATTCTAAGATAGAAGAGGAATAACATTGATGACTTGTGGCGGTGGTCACAAGGGTTGTCAGGATGAGAGAGATGAAAGTGTTGACCCCATGAGAAGGCTTGATTTATTATCCTATGATATATATATATATTACATTATGACTACACTAAAAAGAGAAGGAAGGAGAAGGTTTCTCCAGGAGGCTGCTAAGCTAAGAACAGAATAGAGAAGAATGATAACAAGGGGGCTGGCTGAAACAGAGAGTGAGAGCCAGCTCTGCCATGACTGGTCAGTAAATCCAAACATCGACAGGAGACCAATCACGGATCCACCTGTTGCATTCCACAGCAGCAGATAATCATTGTTTACATTTGCTGCTGAAACTGCAGCTCTCAGAAGGAAAAATCCTAAAAAAGGATTTTTCATGAAAGGTGTCTGCGACAATGACTAAAATACTAACACAGAGAATATTAGAACAAATTAATGCCAAAATAAAAAGGTAGATCATACTAAAATTGAAGTTGGAATTCATATGTTCCTTCTTCTGCCAAGAAGAATCTTCTACAATATTAGAGAATATACTCCTTATCCTGGAACTTGTAAAATGTGTTATAAAAACTAATGTTCAAATTTGACTATAGAATATGGGACACTATAAGGAACAGTGTTTTTAAAACAGAAGTTTAATCAACTTTTTTTCCTTTCATTTTATCTTTCACATGGAAAGATTTAAAAATAGTAAATAGGATGGAAAAGTTCCAATGTGATTTTACATATGTCAACTCAACAATAAAACCAAACATGGTAAGCACTTGAGTATCAATATCATATCAAAAGACAAAAACAAACTTTCAGTTCTGCAGCCCAGCACGAAAAAAAAAAATTAAAATTACTTACAGAGTAGTTTGTGGACAATGGTCTCTGCTGCTGGCAATATAAATTGGAAGTTTCAATACTAGAGCTACTTGTAATAAAACACCTGTATAAATATTATACAAAATTGTATCATACAATCTTTTTTTTCTCTTACAAAAGATTTTTAAAGTCCTTAAGAAATTATTTCAATTTCAAATTAAAGACAGGAACATAAGTGGTTTAAGTTTACCTCAGTATATAATGAGATTAAGAATGAGTTGACACATACCAAATCAAAGGTGAAGAAAAAATATTCCTCACTCTACTTACAGGCAGTAATTAGAAAAAGTAGGCAATAGTTCTCCGATATAAATGATGCATTTTTCCTAAATTATTAATTTTATTCTCCTGAACTTGTTACTCAAAGAGAGCCAAGCTAGGGAAAATTAGCTGCATGTTGTTTCTTGATTTTTTTCTTTTTCATATTAGATTTCAGAGGATTTTGTATGATATGTTGATTTTTCCTGTCACAAATGTAGGTGATAATGACCTTCATATGGGCATACCTCATACTTCAAGATCTAATCTTTAGCCCAGAGAAGAGGCAGCACAGTACAGCTCCCACCCACATGGACACACTCCTTTTCCTCCCTTCTCAAGGGTTACCTTCCTGCTGCCTTCTGGAACAGTCCTGAGCCTTTGCTGGCATCAGTGTGAGAACTGCCTCAGAGAATGCCTATACCCAGGAATATGCTAGTACATAAACTTGAAAAATGCCAGCACAAACAAGACTGTCCCATGAGCTAATCTTGGACAGGCTTAATATCTAGCTCTTCCCCCATTTCTCTTTTGGGCTGCTTCAGCTGCCTCCTTTCAAAATCTGTCTGCAGAGGGAGCTAAGTGTTAACAATACAAACGAGAGGAAATTGTTGCCATTTGTTATCAGGGGCACCAAGTCTTTCATTGCTCATCTTACCTGCTGAGATACACAGCCACCTACAGAAGTGGTCACTGGATTCATCCAGGCTACTTCTATTTATTGTACTTAGGTGCCCTGTGCAGCACCTTCTTGATTCGATAGCAGGGGAAACAGTACCCTTACTATCCCTAGACTTCCAGAAGTTAGTCTGGTAGAAGGCTTCAAAAACTGCATAGGCATGATAACTTTGCAGAGAAACACAGAATATAAACCTCTACAATGCGTACTACCAAAATTGCTAGTTGATAAAGACAATTTTTTTCTCGCAATTTGAGGATACAGTAATAGGTATATGAGATATATGAAGTTTAGCAGTACTGCAAATTTACATCTAAAAAGAAAAAATCACAAAATATGAACTAATAAGCAAAGACAATGTATAGAAAACGTTCTGTAAAAACCATGTTCACATTTTAAAAGTCAAGAAAAAGAAATGTACAAGCGTTTACATAGGTATATGCAGAAATGAGGAAGGATGAAAGGATATTTGAGACCTTAGTGATAGAACAAAAGGCATAAAATGATGCTGCATTACATAACCTGTTTATTGGATAAAAAAGGAAAAAAAATAATTGCAAAGACAAGTAAGGCTAGCAGTCTCATTAGATTCAAGTGAGTAACTTTTGATTTTTTTTCCTTTTATCTCAGCAGAGTTCCAGGTTAAATTACAATCTACAGAAGTAGCAAGATTCAATACTCTTTCTCAGCAGTATCTCTTGCATAGCAACTGCTTGAACTCAAAGTCAGATTTCATAACTGAGAATTATTTTCCAGGACATGAACCATGAAGTACAAAAAGATAGTAAATAACCACATACCACAGGTTTCTTAGGCATACAGAAGTAAAGGCAAAGTTCCTAGTTCAGTATTTTTCCTAGGAAAAAAACCCTACTTTTGGAGCAACCATTTGGGAACATAAAAAGGCTTTCTGGACACTAACTGTGAAATGGTTTAATAAAGTGGGTAATTCTCTTTATCACCAGAAAAAAACAAAATCAAAACTTCTGAAAATATTCCTTCCCTTAATGTGTTAAATTGGTTGTGGAGAAACCCTTCAAAAGTGTACTTTTAAGATTCTTAGTTAAAAAAAAGATAATAAATCTGTTTTGTTGGGTTTTTTTTTTCACTCAAAAGCTTTTTGAGAACACCAGAACAGAATATAACTAGGAAGTTATAAAAGACCTCAAGATAAGGGTTTTAGAAAATAAATATTTTATATATATGTATATATACCTGCACTGAAGTTGTAAAAATGCTATCATCACCTATAAGTGGGGCTTAGAGTCACTGTCAGCCCCCTGAAATCATTGGCTCAATGTGAAACATCTGCCATAAAAGAAACTGACAAAATGTTTTGGATCATCAGGAAAGGCAATATGAATACAATAGAGGTCATCATCTTGCTGCTGTATAAAACCTTGTTGTGTTGACATCTTAAATGTACATTTCCACACTTTGAGCCTGAGGGAAAATACAGTAGAGTAAGAAAAGGTGCAGAGAATAAAAACCAGCATGATGTAGGAGATGGAGCATTGGCTTTGAGAATGAAATATGAAAACAATTAGGATATGCTTTAGAGAAGAGACAGACAAGGAAGTTACTTAAGCTTTAAAAATTCATGAATGTGGCAAATAAATTAGCACTACATTTTAAAGGTATAAAAGAAAATACCTCTTTGTAAAGCAGACAATGAATTTCTGAGACACTGCTGTCTTAGTAGACAATACCAGTAAGTTTGAAATGGTATTAAATAGATTAATTATCAGGATATCAGCAAATAACAAAGTGAAGAGCATCTTAGAATCCTAGTAAAACTAAAGTAGATTTGGGGTGATGGTAAGTGGCTGAAGGAAACAGCCGAGCTCTTCTGCCTTCTTTTCATGGCCTGTCCCATTGCTATTCCTGTAGATAAAATATTGGGCTAACTGAACTGCCATTTCCCTTCCAACTGATCCTGAAGGCCCCAGGCACCTGCCCAATCAGAGGGTGAGGATCCCATCACAGGAGACAGAAATGTAATGGCACACAGATCACGATCCACAGAATCAAGCAGTTACATGTCCTAATGGGAGCTGGACCAGAACTGCTGCTGGATGGCAAAACACGCAGATCCACCAGTGGTCAAGGACCCCTCAGCCATTGTTTGTTTCTTGTGAAGATTGAGGGACTCATGTTCGATTTTGTGGTTGAAGTCTTCATTAAAAGATAGTTATACTGACACAGCAGGCCAAGTATTAAGATTTGACCTGATCTGTGGAGGGTCCAGGTGATTAGGAACTGTAAGTTAAACTGTGCTGTAAAATTCTCTGATATACTACTTACAAAATTATACTACACTGATTCTGTTTATAAAAAAATCTGTGCTATTCTGATCATAAGATTCCATACTATGCTAATCAGAAAAACCTGTTAAAAAAAACCCAAATATAAAAAACCCCTGTAACTGCAGCTTAGTGCTGTCATAATTCTGCCAGGGATGCCCAAAAGAACCTATCTGTCCCCATCACATTGAGTGATAAGTCTCTATGTTTTTAATACAAATGATCTTCATCTTACCTTCAAGAACTAGAGAAGTAATTGAAATGGAATTAAATAAATTAGTACAACTATGCAAAATTGACATATATTTCTTTTCAATCTCTAAAGTTATTTGTATGTATGATAAGTATTTTGGATGGAGAACAAACAGATGAAAAAATGCATCCAACTATTCAAAAATCCTTTAATGGGTCCTTGTAAGGTTGTATTGGGTTTTGAGTGGGTTTTTTTTGTTTGGGGTTTTTTTTTTTTTTTAAGAAACAAGGAAACTATGTAGAAAGATGTGAAAGTATTGACACTGATTGCAAAATAAGAAAAAAAATAAGGAGCACAAAGCAGGATGGCAAAAATACAGCAATCATGCATATGACATTCTGAAGATTGGCTGTTATTATTTATGGAATGTATTATTGATTCAGAAGAAGAATAATAATTCTGAAAATTTTAACAGAATCCCAGAATCTGTGAAAAGTCTGTGGTTCTGTGAAACTTGAATCAATATAAGCAATTTGTGTTATTTATATCTAAAGATAAATTGGTAAAACCCAGGAATTAAAACAACACTGCATGAATAGCACAGGCTGAAACCAAAACTTCAATTACAAAGAAACAGAATGTGTAGATGTCACCAAGCTGAGTGGTGCACTTTATGTGCTTGAGAAAAGGAATGCCACCTCAAGGGACTTTGGGACACACTTGAGAAATGGACCCATGCAAGGCTCATGAAGTTTCAAATGAAAATAAGGGGCATAATCTCTTACCAGGATTTACTGCTTGTACTTCTCATCATGCAGCCCCAGACACAGTCAGTCACCTCTGCAACTGGCTCACATCCAGCTTGCTGCTTCAGAGCCATTCTGGGCCTTGAGGTTATTCCCAACTTTTCTGTCCTTACCCTTCATTAGAACAGAATGGTTCCAGTTGGAAATTACCTACACTGATCTACTCCAACTGACCGCTACAGGGATAACCAAGAGTTAAATTGTATTATTAAGGGCATTATCCAAATGCTTCTTAAACACAATTAGCCATGGAACATCAACCACCTCTTATAGGAAGCATATTTCAGTGTTTGGCTATTGTTTCAATAAAGAAATATTACCTTATATTGTCTCAACCTTGCGTGTTGCAGCTTTGAGCTATTCCCACACATCCTATCACTGGATCCTAGTGACAGGGATCAGGATCAGCACCTCCCTGACCACTTTACCTCCTCTGGAATCTATGGAAAGCAATGAGGTCATTTCTCAGTCTTCCCAGGGACAGAGCTTTGTACTTGTCCTTTTTGTGTTTCATGAGATTCCCACCAGCCCGTTCCCCTAGCCTTTTAAAGTCACTTTGAATGGCTTCCCTTAGCTCCAGCATTGCTGCTGCATGCCTCACACTTTGGTGCCACCAATGACCTCGATGACAGTTCAGTGTCACCTCCTCCAGGTGACAGGTGAAGATGTTAAACAGGACATGTCCCAGTACAGACCCCTGCAGCTCTCTTCTCGATACCAGCCTCCAGGCAGAGCATGACCCATTACCCACAACAGGTTTTTACCTGTCTAGTTGTCTGCCTATTCAGACTGTAATGTATCAGCTTAAAATGACATTCTCTTCTCTCCCTTTATACACTGAATATTTTTTTGCCTAAGGGTAATCAGGCTGGATTTTTATATTCTGCTACAAGCTGGTGCTGTGTAAAACCAAAGCAAAGTAATCAAGAGATGTTTTCAAAACACATTTCAGATTTTCATAATGTTTCATTAAAAAATGCGTGGAATTGGAACTTGCTAATTGCATCTTGAAAGGCATATATAATAAAATGAAACTCTGACTACACTTAGCAAAACAGTGCAGAAGAAAAAAAATAATTCATGGTAATACAAGACTCATTGCTGACTTTTTTTTTTTTGCAAATGACTAAGGATGCAAATCCAATTAGCCATCAAGGTTGCCTCCACACAAAATATACTGTGCTCATCTATTTTGACAAGTGAGTTTTTACTTTAATTACTTACAATATAATTGTAAATTGTGCTAATAAATCAGGGATGTGTATCTTACTAAAGCAAAACTTCAAAGTAGTATGAGCTCTCACTGCAGCTTTCTTCTATTAAATCTTCTCTGCAAAAACCAATAAACACCTGGATTACAGATACATGAAATGAGACTTCACAGCTACTCCAGAGAAGAAAGGTCACACTCAGAAGTTTTGTATGATTTCAAAGTGAAGGAAACAAATGACAATGTGTAGAATGTGTACTAAGAAGTCAAAACAGTAAATAGACAGTAGGAAGAGCCTGATAGACCCTGGCAGGGGGAGGGAGGGGGGAACCACAGCCCTTTGTATCACAGGGTGATGGGGGCACACCTGCTGCCCTTCCATATTGTAGCCCCAAAAGAAACAGGTGGGGCAAGGCAGGGGACATTTTGTCACATGACATAGTTCATTTCTCTGACTAGATCACCTCTCAGCCTGCCTGGATTTCCTTTATGGAAAACAGAACCCTCCAGAGGTCAAATCTTTCCTAAAATATTTACCTAGATCAGCTTTGCCACAGTGATGCCACTTGGGTTTTGCCTTTTTCCTTTGTATGTTCTCTGTATTCTTCACACATATTTTTTTAACTGTCACCTATTTTATTAGTACCTAGTTTTCCCCATACTTTGCCATGGCCTTTCTCTAGGAAGAAAGACAAAATTCCAGAGCTCCAAGCCCCACTGGGTACAAGCCCCTGTTCTATCTTGGTTCTTCCAGGGAACCAAAGCCAAGAACAACTCTTTGAGATACATTCTCATGGACAAAGTACAGCTACTGCGGAAGGAGGGGGCTTCAGAGAGGGAGCTTGACCTGGGGAGGGAATTGCATCACCACTTGTCCTGCTAATTGGTGCTTTTTATCAATTATGCTAATTTCCTAAAACCTATAAATCTGTAGTTGTCCCTGTAGGGGTGGGCTTTTGTGGATATCTTTCCATAACTGCCCCTGAAGGCCTTCATTAAATACCCTCTTTTATATTACCTCCTTACTAAAATTATCTTGAGTTTAACTTCCAGGTTGGGCAAAAGGCAACAATAGAACTAATTCCAGGCATTGGGAAATGGTTCAAAGTAGACAATAAGAAATGTAGCTTCAGTCCACCCCTCCTTTCACAACCCTCCATGTCCTAGACACATTTTAAGGGGCAATTCCATAGAGTCATAAAATCATAGAAGGGTAAGGGGTTATAATGGACCATGAAGATCAACCCATTTTGCCATAGGAAGGGAGATCTGCTACTAGACCAGGTTGCTCAAGACATAATCTCAGCCTGCCTTTGAACTCTTCCAGGCTTGGGGCATCCACAACCTCTCTGGGCAATCTGTTCCAGTGTCTCACCACCCACACAGTAAAGAATTTCTTCCTGATATCTAATCTAGACCTATTCAGTTTGAAAACATCCCCCCTTGTCTTGTCATCACATGCACTTTAAAAACTCCCTCTCCAGACTTCTTGTAGGCCACATTAGGTACTGGAAGGCTGCTATAAGGTCACTTAAAAGGCTTTTCCTCTCCAGCCTAAATAACCCCCAACTCTGTCAGCCTTTCCTAATAGGAGAGGTGCTCCAGCCCTATGATCAACTTAGTGACTTTCCTGAGCACTCATTCTAAGAGATCCACGTCTTATGCTGGAATCCCCAGATCTGGACACGATGCTCCAAGCAGGGTATAACAAAACCGGATTAGAGAGGGAGAATCATCTCCCTTGACCTGCTGGTCACATCTTTTGATGCAGCCCAGGATGTGGTGGGTTTGCTGGGCTGCATGCACACATTGTTGAGTCATGTTCAGGTTCTCACCCATCAATGCCTTCAAATCATCCTCTCCATGGCTGCTCTCAATCAATTCTCTGCCCAGTCTGTATTTGTGCTTGGGATTGCCCCAACCCAGGTGCAGTACCTTGCATTTGGCCTAGTTGAAATTCATGAGGTTCACACAGACCAAATGTGAAACCTTTCAAGATCCCTCTGGAACTCTTTTAGTTTAGCTTACAAATGATATTTTTTAATTAGATTATTTCAATTGAATTAGGTGAATTAATATAGCTATCACAGTCAAGCTAAGCAAAAAGAGAAAAGCTAGCTATTTTGACCCATAATCCTCACAAAAATACAATTCATACCTAGCAGAAATAGCTTCTGAGGTGTTCCTGCTTTGCATTCCATAGAGTAATAGATAACTAGTAACAATAACATGAGCTGATAATAAACTGGATGCTTCTTTTTCTCATCTTGTTCTTGCTCACAATTTATCTCATCTGGGCCTAAATCATATTAGAGCAGTAGAGCTGCAAAGGAACACTCTGTGAATGAGAGATACTTCTCAACAAAGTCAAACTGTTACAGAAAAATGTGGCAAAAATTACCAACCTGTGCTTGGAAGGAGGAGGACACAGAGAAGCCTCAGTGGAGACCTTAGCATATAACTAAGCAGCCAAAGGGAAATTGTTGTCATTTAATTGGAGCCCTCCTATATCCTCTCAGTGATTTCTCATGGACACCTCCTCACAGCACAACCAACAAACTCCAACTTTGTCCTCTCCCAGCTAACCCACACTTTTGTAGCACTCATCTTCTTATTTGACACACGTGTGGCCTGTCAAGGGCAGGCCTGTTCCTAATCTTCGGTGATTAGCACAGCTGCAACTCCTCAGGTGTGAGACTGCCTTCTGCACTATCTTTATTTTCTTACATTCTATTCCTCCACAGGAAATGACCCTGAAGATCATACACCTGCTGATGCATTGGTCTCAGAAAACATTGAATAATAACAGCAGTTTAATTTACAAAGAGGAATTGCTTCCAAGGAAAGCAAATAGTATGTAAAAAAAAAAATAGGAAAAAACCCAACAACCATCCAACAAACCAACCAACCAAAAAACAACAACAACAAAAAAATCCAAAACAACCAAAACAAAAACAAAACAATCAAACAAACAAAACCACAAAAAAAAAAAAAAAAAAAACACACCCCCCCAAAAAAAAAAACAACCAAAAACCACAGAAGCTGAAAAAGGCAGTTGCTACAATGGTAGTTGCAATAACTGAGTATGGATTTTCTGCTACAAATAAAGCAACAGTGAAAATAGTACCCCCAGTACAATGTAAAACTAAGTAGTTCTGGCTGGGTAAACTTGCTGCCTTCAAAGAGCAGATGGAATTGGTGGATAAGCATTTATCTTTCCTGCACTAAGGTTCTCTGAACTTTTCATAAAGTCCAGCATAGGAGCTGGCAAGCATGTGTTTGCCACTATGAAAATGAGACCAACAATCTTGATTATCTGCAGTGCATATTAAATGGTAGCTTAATCTCTAGTTCTGTGTTGAACTAACTGTTTCCATGAAAAACTTGGCAGGTCTGAGTCTAGTTGCAAGTATCATTTATGTAAGCCAACCAAATAAAATGCTGCTTGATTTGGGGGTCAGGAATTGATAACGTTGTGCCTTGGATTCAGTAGTGCAGTGAAACAAACACAGGCATTATATTTTTATATGAAATCTGAAATATTATATATGTAAGGGATCTGGATTTCTATAATCTCAAAAATGCAACTCCTAATTCAACCTCAAATACTGTATATCCTTTAGCTATTGATCTCTCTACAAGGTCAAGGCTCCATAGTTGATTGCTGTGAATCCAGACATCAACATATAATCATGACATAACAGGTGATCGCATATGAAAATTTTGTAATAGTTATGGTATCTTAGCACTATTGATGACTACAGACATTAAGCTAGGAGTAGACAAAAGAAATTAATAAAAATACATGCAAGAAGTAAAATCTCATTAAGAAAGGAAATCTTGAGGAGCAGATAATGATCCCCAATATAATGTACCAAGATGAGATAATTTCCTTCTCTTTGGGGGTAGGGACAGAAGCATTGGCATGAAATAGGAAAGAGAGGCAATAAAGGATACATCAACTTCTGTTCCAGTTTCCCTGTCAAAGGACAATCACCTTGATCTTGATGACTAAGAATGATCATGAATCACAGCCATCAGTGTTAATAAAAAAAAATTACTTCCATGGTTCTATATATTTATTGCTAGTTTAGGGCAAATTTGCTAAGTAATACCTGTTCCATCTAGGTGCTGATAACACTTGGTAGTGATTAAGTAGCAAATTGTAATGTGTATTGTTAATGACTATCAGCCCAGCAAAAGATTGCTTTCAAGTTTGAAACAGCTTGATTTATCAACTCTTTAATCTCTGCCCTCAGAACAATCTTCAGTTCCCTAACTGATGTATAAATCTATAAAAACTGAGCTGCAACAAACTCTATTGGCCTTTATTTTTACTTTAACTATGTGCTCTAATGGTCAGTGGGAGAAAATTTATGGTTACTATGCAACCTCTGCTAAGGCAGCACATAGCAATACGGTTTCTGATCCATTCATCATCACCACAAATGCTTGTCTCACAAATAGCCTACAAACAGCTTGCATGATTATAACTAGTAAACTATCTAATGCCATACTAAACTTTTCATTGTTTAGAACATTATGCATTTTAAAGAGCAATCCATAATCTCATGAGAATCTATATTTTCAGACTGACTTCATGAACCTTTTAAAGAGTGCACTTTAGTATGAGTGTCCTTACTTTGTCTAAAATAGATCAAATTTCTCTCCTAGTTACTGGTACAATGCTGTGGTTTGGATTTTGTATGAGAATAATATTGATAATGCAATGATGCTTTGTTGTCCCTGAGTAGTGCTTACTGTAAGTCAAGGACCTTCCAGGTTCCCATGCCCTGCAAGTGAGCAGGTGCACAAGATGCTGTGAAGGAGCACAGCCAGGACAACTGATGTGAACTGGCCTGATGGAAATTCCATATTGTACAACACTTTGGCCAGTATATAAACTGGGGAGGAGTGGTCTGGGAGGCACTGATCACTGCTCAGACTGACTGGGCACTGATCAGCTGGTTGTGAGCCATTGTATTGTGCACAAGTTTTTTCTCTATGGATCTATTTCTTGCTCTTCATTACTCCTCCTCCTCCTCCTAATATGATTACTATCACTGCTGCTATTATAATTATTACTGTTATCATATTTTATTTTATTTTCATTATTAAACTGTCCTTACCTTAACGTGGGCTTTACCTTTTCCTTATTCTTGTACCCATCCCACCAGGGAGTGAGAAGTGAAACAACAGCTATGTGGGACTTAGCTGCTGCCTTTGGTTAAAACATGATAATTGGAAACACAGGGAGATGTTGGTTTTTCTAGTTCTTCATCTACCAGAAGAATAGTGTAATAGAGATGTCTCTGTACTATCTTGATTTTCTGCTGGTGATCCTTACATGTTGCAATCCAAATCAGCTTTTTATTAGGCTGTTTCTATGCTGAGAGGTTAATTGCAGTATATTCTTTGCTTTAAAGAGTACCTGAGAAGCAATTATTACCTTTCATTTAGGATGCATTTCAGTGTATCACCTAACTGTTTTGTCAAGAGTTAAACAGAATAAATATTTTATTAATGTCATTAGGTATAAAGTAATTTACAAATGTGTTTTACAAATGTGAAGACATGCTAAGATTATATTGGTTGAGACTTTTTAATATGTGCTGAACTTGAACCATAGGGCTCAAGACCAGGTGGGATGGGGCTTTGAACAGCCTTCTACCTGTCTGGTAGAAAGTGTCCCTGCTTATGGCAGAGGGATGGAGTTAGATGATCTTTAAGGTCCCTTCCAACCCAAACCATTCTGTGATTCTATGACCTTTGTTATTTAAACAAGATAACTAATCCCTCTCAGGCTTTTATGCTTTCTTGAAAAAGACGAAGAAATATGAAATAATTTGATATGATGGTATTACAAACAGATTGGAATTTAATTGCAATAAGAGCCTGTTTCTATTTGTAGTAATATTATTAGATCATAAATGCTGATCTGTCAGATCATTATGCTCTTTCAGTTGGAGCTGAAATGCTATTTCATAGTAAGAAGTAGTGTTCAGAACATTTGATTTATTCTTTTGGCAATTATGTCATGAAAATGAAAATCATGACAGTAAAGATACTACATTTTTGCTGAACTTTGTGAAGGAAATATGAAGAGCTTCATAATTTTGCTAATTTAAGAACTACTGCTTTGACTATATAATACCTAAAAAACCCCAAACAAAATACCTCTTAAATTAAATGAATTTTAATAAAGATGATGTATGACAAGTCTTTCTCCTTGGCATTTCTTTTGTGTTTACTCTGCTGTATTCTGACATCTCTAGATTGAGCTGGACCACTGACTGCCTGTTAGGGAATTATTGAATCAGAAGTATTTGCTGGCTAGAAGCCCTGCTTGATGTGCAGAAAAACAGAAAAACAGAACTTTGACAGCAAGCAAGAGGTGAACTCTTGAAGATAACTGCCAACATCCTCCCTTTCCTGGGTGTATTGTGAAAGGCCAGACTTCCTAAATAACTTTGTAAAAGTCAATGCCTTTACTGCAGAGGTACTTCAAACTTTGGAAGTGAAAGGTTAGTTGTTTATGTAAGACAAAACTCACAATGTTACCAGACTATTTCAGAGCTGTTGTTCACTCTAGTCACTTATTTTTGTGATGCTGGGATTCCAGTCTTGTGTGGTGGGAAAAAAAAGCCAAAAGAAAAATCTAGTCTCTTGAAAATCTGCTGTTATCAGTAACTGCCAGCCACAGCCAATTTATAATCAATACTATAGGAATTAAGTACTCATTTTCACTGGAGACATTCAAGAACCACTTGGTTGCAACCCTGAGCAATGTGCTCTAGGGTGACCTTGCTTGAGCAGGGAATTTGGACCAAATGACTGGTAGTGGTCCTTTGCAACCTAACCCATTCTGTGATTTTTGTGGTTTTCCATTATTTTCACATTCAACCACCCAATTACTCACTTATTTTTTCTGAATTTGTAAACTTGTTTGTGTATAATTTTCCACTCCACTGATAAGCAAAATGCTTTAAAATAAATTAACAGTAATAATTGTTGAGTCCAACTGGAGAATTTTTCTCACAATTTTATGCCCGGTGGCATCTTTCCCTCCTAATCCTCTTTAAACTGAACAAAGTCCCATATTGTCTTGCTCTCTCCTCCTCTTATGTGAGCTTCTCACTTCAATTAAAAAAAAAATCAGTTCAATACCACTGATAAATATTTAGTAAATAAGTAAACAATCCTTACAGTCTTCTAAAGACACTGTGTAGCCTTGGACATCTTTGCACTGTCCAAACCATCAAAACGGAAATTGTGTAGAGACTGCAAATCACTTAGAACTAAATGAGGACACTGAAAACACAGGCAACTTTCAGTAAAAGCAAATGATTTTTTAACCAGAATGATGATAAAAAATGGAAAAGTCAGCTGGGATTTCCTACTAAGCTATATAATTTTTAAATAGAGGGTAAAAAATTGTTTTATTATAAGATAACAAGATTGCAAATTTAAAGGAAAAAATATGGCATTTCATGATGTTACTATATCTGCTTGAGCTCCCACGTCTATCAGGTATTTATATCTACTAGTCTAAAATGTTGTTTTGGAATGTTTTTTTCTAGTCACGCATATCTATTCATATGACATTTGCAAACATTAGAGCCAAAAGGTGACCTGAAGAACTTCTTTTGTGGAAAACTCATTAATAAACAAATAAAAACATTGTTTTTACATAAAAAATGCATAATCTTTAGAGCTGAGAACCATACCGTGTCTAATTTTTAACTTGCATTAACTTTAAAACTGACATTGACAATCTAGCTGCCATTAAAACGAAAAAAAATGACCTTGAATGTTTGCTCTAAAAAAAGGCTCAGAGAGCAGTGGCTTTTGGAGAAAAAGAAACTTTAATAGTACAAGTGATATTATTAAGTATTAGAAGTTACAACCCTAAAAAACAATTTTGAAGGAATTGTCATATGAAAATGCATCATATTTTAACCCAGAGCCAGATACAATGCCTTGATTTTGAAACCTGTAACAATATGGTTTTTCTCCTTGTCTCTGTGCATGACCTGAAGTAATTATTTCTAACTGATTAACTCTTCACAGGTCTGTGGGTTAAATAGAAACAGAAGCCAAGTGTCAATGCAGTATCCTTTTGTACTTGTAGAAAAATGTCCTTCAGGGTCTTACAGCACCAAGTGCTATATTAATAAAGAACTAAACTTAGTTGTTTCCTGGGGTTACAAAGATTCCACAACTCAATTAAAGAGATGTCACAAATGAGGGAGCAGAGAGTAGACCAATACTCACAGTATTTGGCATCTGAATGGCATGGTCAATTCCATTCACATCTTTTACTAGGAGATTCTTAAACAGCTTCCTTTTAGAAGAAAAGGCAAGGCTTTTTAAGACCAACTGTATTTATTTTTTTTGTTCCTTATCAAAGTATAGAGTCCGCATTCTACTGTCCTTTGGGCATAGCTGACTAGTTACATCGAAACTAACTTTTAAAATATTAGTTTAGTACTGATCTTTAAAAGGACATACATTTTGTTTTATGTAAAATATTTTGATGGCAAAGTACAACAAATGCTTTTTTAAGTGACCAAAATTATTTATAATTAGTGAGATGTCATTTCTGTCCTTAAATACTGACAAGACCTCAATTTTTTGATTTCTCTCATCTTGACTCCCAAGAACACTTCAATGTACAAATCTTAAAAAAACCTAAGAAATGCCAAAAACCATCAATAAAAGTACCAAATAGAGATGAGGAAAAAGAAGAGTTTACAGCAGTAATAACTAGGATTTAACATTTTGGAAAAATGGAGAGACAGGAAAGGAGCACAGAAGGAAAGTTGCTGTAGATAGCATTTTTTGGGAAAGATTTTTTGAAAATAACAGCTGCAGGATATTTTGAAAATAATATCCTACATCTAACATTACTCCATTGGTAGATATATATAGTGACATAATCAGTATAAATGTAAGGCGCCAGAAAACTCACTCAATGGGATTCTTAGCATGGCTTACAGTTGTTCATGGACTCTGAGCTAGTCACACAGAAGAAAAACCTTCAAGATATTCTCAAGAGGTAAAAACAACAAAAAACTTTACTGTCAACTTCAGAAAACCAAAGATCTTCAAAAGTTTAGAGCAGCACTCAATCGACATAAATCAGTTCACAAAGCATTAGCTTAGCCCCCTCAAAACTTCAAGCTCCTTCAGTTTTAAATTATTCAAAATTCCAAGAAGTGGAAATAAGAAGCATAAAGAGGAGAAAGACAGAAAAGATATAGCAAAGAACAAGTATAGCTATCATTCCTGGTTCCAGTGGTGTTTTACTGACAGAAATTCCATGAGGAGATGGGATCAAGATATGCTCACTTCATGCTTTGCTTTAAGCACTCTTTGGCTTTCCTGGGCCATGCCCCCAGGTGGGACTTTGGTCATTTGGCCACTCAGGAGCTGGGATAGGGGCTCCAGGGACAAGAGTGGAGTATTGCCTCTGGTGTTCCAGGGCTTGGTGGCCACTGCAGGGACGGCGTACAGGCCTGGAGAGGGTGGGGCGTGCAGAACAGAGCATCACCTCACCAGGGCACAGCCCCACCTGCCCTTTCTCCCACACATATGCACCCAAAATGTTTCAAGCCAGCAATCCTTCCAGTCTCTCACAACAAGTAATAACAAAAAAGGCTTAGGAAAAAAAGAAAACCAATATTGGCCAATTTGGAAATTACCTACAAAAATATTGACCTAATATACAAATTGATTAAAACAAAAAAGAGGGATAGAGAAAATAAATTGTACAGTGGGGCAGCACAATTAATAAAAATCAAAATTAGACTAAGGAAAGCGGGTGCACTGAAGGAATTGACTACTTTCTTTTAAAGCAACAAATCTGGCTGATAAATTTAGTAAGGTTAGTATATTTACATTGCTGTCACACATTCTACTACAGACTATAATATATTTGAGTTAGGAGACTTACATAATGCAAAATCTAATGGTAAATGCTTGGTAGACTTAAAACTGAAAATACAGCTGCAAACAAAACATTGTAATTGAATTAATTATAATTTTATTCTATTTAGGTTTTGGCCTCTTGTGGGTCAGGATTTGATTTTTTTTTTAAATTTACAGACTCTGGAAAGAATATAATTGACGAGGTCATAGTAGATGATCCATAATTTAGAAAAAAAAAACAAACCAATAAAACGCATTAAAATAATTTGCTGATTTGATGAAGCAATTATTTTGAAGCAATCAAAGGAAATAATGCTTTCATGAAAGCTGAATATTAGTTGTATATTCCTTATGGAGGGCTTTATCTTCAGGACCAATGAAGTCATTTCTCTGTATGATATCACCACCTTAAAATGGTTATACTGGAGAGCAAGATTCAGCTGTTTATTTGGGTTCATGCAGCTTCACAGTGCCACTTTAAATCCCTTGGTAGCCCATCTCTATTTCATCTGTAACTTCAGAAGAGAGGCCCATGTATTTTGTCTTATCTACCAATCCATCACAAATGCTTATTCATCATGATTTCAAGCAGCATTGCATATGTCTGTTGAGGTTACTAGTTCCTTCTCCATTTCTTAAGGCAATTTTAATTGTATTGACTGGTTTTAAATGGAATATAATGGTTGCTTAAACACCTGGACAATTCAATATAATGTAAAGTAATAATATAAAGTAAGAATGAGAGAAAACAGCAGTTATCACATATGTTCTAATACCTTGACTCAGGCTGAGAAAACATGGAATGACAAGTAGTCCAACTGAACTGGTGTTACTCAAAGAGAGTCATAAGTAAGGATTGAAGATCACCTCCCCATAAAAGAAAATCTCTGCATTATTTCTGCTTTGAAAGAGAGAACATAAAGTCTGGTAAACTAATGGGGTTATGTCTAATACACTTTCATGGGCCAGAGTTAATCAGAAGTGACTGTCAAAACTGAACTTAACGTCAGAAGGACAGAATCTTTAAGAAACTTATAAATCCAGTGTCAAAACATTTTCACCCAACAAAAGGCTAAGCTAGATCATAATCACTGCTGACAAGTGTGAAATTCGAATTACACCTTTTTTGAAATGTTAGTTGTAAAGGCATGAAATTACATCCTTGTTTTGCAATCTGCTCAATGCTGTATAGGAAGAGTCTAATTCATTGCACACTAGTCTTTTTTGCATAACTGCCCTTTTATAGATGGTTTTAAATTTATTCTTTTGACACTTGAACCAGCATCTAGAAACAAAATTGAAAAAATAATGACTAATTTATAATAGTTTCTGATTTTTTTCTTTGCTTTTGCATTTGCAAATTATGGTAGAAGTACACAGACACTGATTTTGCCATCTGTCACTGTGCTAGAACTCCAGTTTCCACTCAGTGGAGAAAAATATGAATCCTGGTTTAAATTCATTTTGAAAATAAAATACTTATTCTTGCTTGGAAATTGGAAGTAGTCAAGTGGCTAATACGCAGAATGGAGGTCAGGGAGGTATGGGCACTGCAGCAGGTAAATTTCTTTTTGTTCTTCGTTTCAAACCAGCCTTCTACCTGCCCCTTCCAAAAAAAGGAAAAGGAAATTGGAGCATATCTCACAGAGACATGTCCAAGCAGACATGAATAAACATGCACATACATATCTAATATATGTATCTATAATATATATATATGCATAAAATCAACATCTATAAACAGCATATATATATTAACTGGGTTTGAATAAAGTACAGCAGGGCTGAAACATCTCACGAGAGATGGCGTGTAAGGACTCAGTACTGCTATAGTAAATGGATTCTCGTTAATATAATCTGAATAGTCTATACAAGGAAATTTTGACTATCTAGACTTATTTCCCCAGCACTGTTACTTACCTTGAGCATATCAGTCAATAACTAGGAGTTGGTCATTTGTGATACAATTGACATTTCACTTTGTGAAAACCTTCATGGTCTGCTATCTCCTAACATTTTTTTACTATTTAGAAAATATTGTTAATATAGATTCTATTTCCTTGACTATCTTTGGATAACTCTAATAAATTCTATTTATCTTCGTTGAACTGGAAGATCTACCACTATTTCATTTACTCAGAATGAGACATTTCAATGAAATATTCATTTAAGAAACTTAGTTCAAACCGATTATGAACTTTAAATTCCCTATTGTAAGTAATCGCCTCTACTTTAGTAATTGTCACGTAGTGTAAAATTAATGTGCCTCTACATAACTGAGCTTAGTGCAAATAAAAATATGACTACAAACATATCTTTCCAAGGTGTCATAAAAGGAAAAATATTGTATCCTCAGAAATCATTAGGGTCTGCGCAAATTACAGTGGGTTGGATCTATCTGTTATATGAGATTTTCTTAAGCTTTTAAAAAGGAACTTGCCAGATTTTCACACAGTAATTGAAACACTGCTACAGATGCCAAAAAATTACTTTAAAAGGCTTTCAAACTTCGCAAAACTTGTGTTCTTTTTTTCAGTAACGTTAATAAGAAAACTTATCCATTTGGATCTGTTTTTAAACTATGACTTTCTGGTTTGCTTTCTGATTTCTTTCCACTTAGGAAACAGTTCTGTAAATGTTTAAGTACTGAGCATGTTACTTTTTAACTGAGTTGATGGATTTAATTTAACTGTTTCTTTCTTTCAGTGAAAAAAAAACAAAAAAAGAAATGTTCATTGTACATTAAATGTACATTATTTTTTCTTCTTCATTATTTTTGCTATTTAGAAATAGCTTTTATTCTCATGTCAGTAATAATTAACTTATTTCAGTGGAAATATATAAGCTTCAGTATTTTAAGGGAAAGCACTTATTGCTTTAGAGAGATTGTTGAGACTGAGAAACACCGCTTGGATATTGGAAATTAACATCAAGCTAAAACTTCATTGATAAATGTTCTCAGTTTGTCTGAGGATATTTGTTATAAGAAAATTCTAGAAATCATCTCATGGCAACAGGCACAGATTGGTACTTTTCAGGTTGAAAAATTCTTACCAAGTGCTTTCACCTGTGCTTTGTATGTGTTGTTAAAGCCCATCAAATACCACAAAAATATGTTTGTACTCACAAGTAAGTGTAATGAGATGACCTTTGCCACCTGCTAGATATCTACCCAGATTGTTTCTCATTCCCCTTCTCAATAATACAGGGAAAAAAAATAAGATAAAAAGGCTGCTAATTTGAGATAAAGACACTGAGGTTTCTTACCAACTGCTGACACAGCCAAAACAGACTTGACTTTGGGAAAATGAATTTGAATTTACTGCCAACAAATAAACATTTGGGTAAAGAGAGAGAAAAAAAAAAAGACAAAACTCTGGAGACCTTCCCCACATCCCTCAACTCCCTTTATCCCCAGACTCAGGTTGACTCCTTTATACCCAATTCATCCGCCCGTCCTCCAGTCCCCTGGGAATGAAGGTTCATGGTCAGCAAAACTTCCTCTCTGCCACTTCTTTCTCTTTGCACTTTTCCCTGTCATAGTGTGTCCCCCGCATAGTCTGTAGTCCTTCACCATATGGATGTTCCATGATATCACCTCCCCCAGCTCCTATCTTTTATCTTGACCCACAAGATCTTTCGTCTTATTTTCTCCCTTTCCTGTTGAGGAGGAGAATTGAAAGACAATCAGGATGTCTATCTGCCAACCAGTCAAGGTCAGCCTGTTACTGAAGACAGTATTTTGCACTTCATTATGTTAACATATGTTTTGTTTTCAACAAGTTATTCACAAAATTGAAACAGGTTATGGTAGAACCACGGAATTTGCCGAGCTGGGAGGGACCCACCAAAATTATGGAAGTCCCTGCACAGGATATCCCCTAGAATTCTGCCATGTGCCTGAAAATAAAATGTACCTGTAAAATAGATGTACTTAGACACAACTGTTTTTCCAATGAAAATTAATGGTAAAGCAAGCAAATAATGTTCTCTAGTTCTTGTCCTGTATGAAGGTTAATTTCTGGAAACTCAACCTCATTAGCTACTGCTAATCAACACTATGGCAAACACAAATTTTACTTCCTCTAGATTATGGACTGTAAAACCTCAAATGATTGGGACAGTAAAGCATCATATTTTTCTATGTAAGCCGATAGTATCCAAAGGTCTTGACTTACAAGCCTATGATTCAGAAATTTATAATCTGTGCAATGTGAAATCTTGCCTGTTTCATTTTGAGTGTTTAGATCTGCTTCCAGTTCAAATCATTATATTGAAGAGACCAAGGAGTAATTTAATTAAATGTCATAGCATCCAAAATAATTTTTATAAGTTCTGGTTTAATATTTGCATTCATTTTGTCACCCAGTTCCAAATTTTGTTATCGTCACAATTTGCAGTCAGGTAACTAGTTTTTTGTTCAATTTAGAGTACAGAGAGGCATTAAGAATATTTAAAACCCCACAATATTAATTTATTTAAAAAGATATTGTGATCAGATTAGACTGCAGATCAGATCAATTATTTTTACAATGAAAACAATTAGCACAGTATATCCAACACAGGCAACTAAATACAAGCAACCAAATACTTTGTGCAGTAGGTACCCAAACATAAGTGCATGATACTTGAAAAGTGATTATTTAGTCATTTAAAAATATTCAAGAATTATCTGTGTAGTGAATACAGTGCTGTAGACATAACTGAAGACTTTCAAAGATAATTTCTGTCTTGCATTAAGCAGCCCAACACCAGCAAAGTGTCAGGTCCTGCACATGGATCACAACCCCATGCAGAGCTACAGGCTTGAGGATGAGTGGCTGGACAGCTGCCGAGAGGAAAAAGGACCTGGCAGTGTTTGTTGACAGCCAGCTGAACCTGAGCCAGTATGTGTGCCCAGCAGCATCTTGGCCCACATCAGAAATAGTGCGGCCAGCAGGACCAGGGCAGTGATTGTCCCTCTGTACTTCCCTTCAAATCCAGAGTTCAGTTCAGGGGCCCCTAAATCAGGAAGAGCTTTGAGGTGCTGGAGCCTGTCCAGAGAAGGTGGTGAAGGGTCAGGGGTGGTGACAAAGCTGGTGAAGGGTCAGGGGCCCAAGTCTTATGAGGAGCAGCTGAGGGACCTGGGGTGTTTAGTCTGGAGAAAAGGAAGAGAAGGCTTTGACACTCTCTACAATGCCCTGAAAGGAGCTTGTAGCAAGATGGGGGTTGAAGTTGTGCCAGGGAAAGTTTAGATCAGATATTTGGGGGGAAAAAAATCACAAGAGTTCTAAAGAATTAGATTAGATTGCCCAGGTTGTAGTTAACATCCCTGGAAGTGTTGAAAAAGCATATGGGTATGACACTTGAGGACATGATTTAGTGGTGAGCATGATGGTGGTACTAGGTTGATGATTGGACTTGTTCTTAAAGGTCTTTTCCTCCCTCAACCATTCTATGACTGCGCTATAGTTACAGGTTAGACTGAAGCTCTGACATGGTCACTTTAAGATACCTTTGATAAAAAAGAAGAAAAAAAAAAAGATAGGATTTTTAATCCAACTAATGTTAGATGTTTATTTTAGGATCATATGAATTGCATTCTGTAAGGGCTTCATTTAAAAAAGGAGACTTGAGAATGTCATGTCTTGACATTTGTGGCTGGCTGTGTGAGTTCTAAACAAAGCAACTGATCCATGTGGGGGAAAAAAAAGAAAAGAAAAAAAAAAGAAAAAAAGTTGTACTCATTAAAAAAATCACAAAAACATTATCAGCAAGAAAAACATTATTGAAATTCCTAGCATCTTAGATTTTTTAATTTATAAGAGAGTTTATTTTGGTTATCATATACAAACTGTATGAAAACTGTGTTGTGCCATCAGCAGTTATTTGAATATTTAAAATCCAGATGGAAAAAGCTGTAACACCTATGATGCTTAAATACCAAAGTGAGAATATGTGTAAAAAAAAAATCAATCACAGTTATCTTAGGTACTTGTCCATGATCAAGGATCATATTAAAACCATAGAAAAATAAAGGGTGCCAGTTTTCTCAGGGAATAGTATAGTAAACATGAAAGGCAGATAGTTTTAATGTATTCTTTGTGATCTTCAAATTTTAATTTTTAATATTAGTTTGATCTGTGCTCATCTGTCTTACTAAATTGTCTTCATTTATAAGTGGATTTTTTTGTTTAAATATATATTAATGATCATAGGTCTTCACTAAGCAGACATTTTTTTCCTTATTTAATTATTTTCTCTTTTTGTGTTTGGTTCATCATGTCTGTCTTTGAGGTCATGCAGCACATGGTGATTTGAGCCCACTTAATTTTCTCACTTACTTTGTCTTGAATTTCATCACTTTAATCTTCCTGTAGCATGTCAGGATCTATCACTAGTTTTAGATGTCTCCTCATCCTTTATGTCCAAAAAGTGTTATATTATAGCTAATAATGTTAATGTTAACCTCCCTGGCACTGGGAGAAAAAGAGAGAGTGAGAGAGCAAGAGAGAGAGAGAGAGAGAGAGCAAGAAAGAGAGAGAAAGAGAGAGAGAAAGAAAACAAAGAAAGAAACCTGCTAAAATTTATCTTACATTAACTGGATTTTAGAAGTTGTAGAAGCAGATAAAAACCATTTTGGGTAATGTTAGATAATAATATAGTTTGATGTCAATGCAATTTAGAAGAAAATTATAGAAGTATTTGAAAATAAGGTTCAAATGTTGCTGTGAAAGAAAAGGAGAATTTAATTCCTGCATGCTCAAGCAAATGCAGCTCAGAAGGAGATCAGCACTGAAGAAGCTTTCTGCATACATTAGTACATATAGTAAATTTTACTATACCATTAACACAAATTTCTATCACACAAAGAACATGGAAACATGCTGATGAGAGTAGTGAAGATGTAGACATGTAGATGAAGATGTAGTGAAGATGTCAAGAGTAGTGATGATTTTTTAAAAGATTATTGTGTTTTTCATTGCTATTTGTATCTAAAAAGAAATGAAAACATCATTTTCTCTCTCAATCATAGGAGAAATAGAACATATTTACAAAACATCACTGTTGTAATTGAGTTTGTTCTAACCAGGCTCATAGTAACACTAAAATCTTAAATTGCTTGACGTAGGCTCATGTACACTATGTATAAAGTGCTTTGTACATAGTCCTGTGTGAAGTACAAGAATAAGTATGACTGCCATATGACAGATATTCAAATTAGGGATTTTGAAGACTTTATTTGTAAAGTTCAGAAAATATTCATAAGGACACAAAAATAGTTACTCATTCATGGAGCTCCTTTCCTGTTCGAGAACCCGTTCCTGGGCAATCTGGTAAAAAACACAGGAATTGTGGCAACTAGACTTATGGCCTCTGAGTTACATTACAATCTTAATATCTACATTTTTTATAAATATCTTCCTCTGACAAGGTCATTCAAAGTTAAGCAGTAGTCTAACTTCACTTCAAAGTTATTTAGAAAAAAAAAAAAATTGTGAAGTTTATATCAAGTAAGATGTTTTCAATATTTTTCGAGTTATGCTATGTAGGCTATGACAATCTTTCCCCCAAGAAACCAGATTCACATTCTTTACAGCCTAAGTTTTGACAAACTAGTAAAATATCACAACCTATCTAAGCTCATAGACATCCATTTTCCAGTCAAGATAATTAGGGCTGTCAAATATTCTGCTGCCAAGAGACTCAAGTCTAGAGGATTATTTCTTTGTGTGTTTCAGTCTTTTGTCTTAAGCTGTCAATATACAGAACTCATCAATGTCAGTGTCAGAATCTAGAACCAATATTTGTGGCAAGACAAACACCTGTAATTTAATATGTTTGTGTTATAGACTGTCAACTTTTTCACAGTCTTGCAATTTTGAGATTGCTTTAAAGGTAACTCTGAAAATGAAAAGACAATCTGAATATGTATCATACTCAAAGGAAAATGTTTATTACATCCCTTGTAATTATCTTTCACAAATTTCAGATATATGCAGTGTCTATTAAAGTAATTCACTGGGAAAAAAACCAAAAATGCAAAAATCTGTCTTGAATGAAGTCTTTTGACATAGCAACAAAACCAAGGACTGAATAATGCGGAAAAAAGTTATTCAGATAAAATGATGCGTAAACAAGTGACAGAACATTGTTGTGAAGTCATGGAAATTTGAGAAAGAGCTCTATAAAGAGTTATCATCTTTGGTCAAACTAGCATTCATATTTGCTACATTTGAGTATACAAGAAGGATTTTGTGAAATCTGTCATAAAACACTACTTTGTAAAAAAGCTAT
The DNA here is from genome assembly GCA_013398405.1 of Pheucticus melanocephalus. Lineage (NCBI taxonomy): Eukaryota > Metazoa > Chordata > Aves > Passeriformes > Cardinalidae > Pheucticus > Pheucticus melanocephalus. The sequence goes on along the minus strand of VZSJ01000371.1, from coordinate 850,875 downwards.
GATTTCATCTGTCTATACTGAAATTTGGAATAATCAGTTGGAATAATGATGGGAGAAATTCCATGCATACCTCTAGGTACTGGAAGGGCTTCCTAAAGCCTTGCTTTTGTATGCCATGAATTGCCTTTACTTTTCTGTCAATTTATATTTGATATTTGGTCAAAAATAAAACCATGGGAAAATATATAGAGATATTTAGAACAAATCAGATTCTTTCCTAACTAGTCTCATTCAGTAAAGAAACTACACTATGAAACATCGTGCTCTCTTTTTATCTCTTCCCATTGGAATATCATATTTGTGTGCTTTCTCTTTTTCCCAGTTCCATGTGAGAAAAACAACATAAGACAGAAACTAAAATGTGCATTTATTATCCCAGACAACCTTGTTCAGAGAAGCTGAAGAATGCAGCATTGAGTGACCTTGCCTGCATTTTCTTATAGATTAGCACATCCAGAATTAAACAAGAGTAGTTAATTGCTCAGAGGAATCTATGCTCAGAAATACAGACTATAGGCATGTTTGATCCATTAATTTCTTTTGCTTACATAGACATTGATACTCTCAGTTAGGAGCTGCAGCTCGTTCTCTGCTCCATGCAGAGGAAATGGCCCGAACGTGCAAGTGAAATGGATTGCCAATGTGTTTCAATTTGCAGCATTGAATGCCTGCTGGCAAAGAGAGCACTAGGAATGTTAAAAGGCAGAGCATAGGAATGCTCATTAAGGGAGGAGGGATGAGAAGATGTAAAGTGGTCACATATTCCTAGTAGTGTCTATAAAAAAAATACTCTGTTAAATGGATAAACAGACTATATCTTTGGGAAGCACGGACAGAAATTTTGTTCATAGTCTATTTTAGATATTTACAAATTTATGAAAAAGAAAAGATAAATTATTCTCCTTTCTAATTCCCTGCTGCTGAAGATAAACATTCACATTGCACAGAATGCTTTAAATATTGTTTTTCTTAAGGCAAGGTGTTGAATTAAATAGATTTTTAGGCCAAAAGTGAAGGATTTTCTAGTGATTAAGGAACTTAATCTAATATTTAGCAAAATTGGATTTGACTCCCAACTCTGTTGTAAACTGCTTATATTACACAAGCACCTAAGGATAATTTTTCAAAGTCAATTGAGCATGTAAAGACATGTATGTTAGCAGGATTTTTATAAATGTCTGATATATTTGTACCACCAGTTTACTTACTGTTTTAGATAGCAAGCTATCTAAAGATCTGAGCCCTAATCACCTCCTTCCCTGCTGTGGTCTCAGTTCAGCTGCCTGTGAGGGTGTAAAATAAAACATAGGTGTTTCAGAAAGAGGTAGGAGGAGAAATTAATTCAGAATTTAAAAGTGGTCAATATACAGTACTGCAATATATACATAATATATATGTATATATACTTAGAGTACATATACTGGGAATATAAATTACCTAGTATAACTGATTTTAGTCATAAACCACCTCAAAAGGTTACATGCAGAACTTACAGTTTCTGTCTGCAACCACAAAATGTCACCAGTCAGGAGAAGGAAGTCTGAGCAATGTAATACCAACATGATGCCAGTAGGCTTGAGGGACTGCTGCTTTAGCTTTGTCTTTTTTCCCAGGAGTTTCTGATACTTTTATTTTGCACATTACTAACTAAATCAATTTATCTTAGAGAAGAAAATAAGTCTTTAGTGAACAAGAGTGGGAAGTATATGTACCAGTCTCCCAAGTACAATGAGGGAATCTGTAAATATCTAAAGAGGTGACACCACCTGCTGTGCTCCCTCCTTTTTTACCTATTCTATCTGTTTTTTTACTACAGCTGCTGCAAGTACTCGGCCTTTTTTTCATCCCATTAAACCAAACCAAACCCCAAATAGCAAGTGAACATTGTACTTAGCATTAAGTAAGGTCATATTTTATCCCTAGTCTTTTTTTCATCATAGTGTTTCTGGGCCCTCTGACAGTGGAAATTGTGGAAAAAGGGAAGTATTTCTAGTAGTCAGGTTGAGATGTACTGAAAAATACAGGAGGACAACAGGAAGACATTTGGGTATATGCACGTGTATAAAAAAGCAGTTACTATAAGCTATGTATCCAAAATCTCTGTACAATGTTTGCTCATGTGAGACCCTAACTTTTCTGAAGTTTAAAAAAAATTCAAAATTGAATTGATTCTAAATATTTACTGTTTATTAAATCCATTTAATATAATATGCAATATAGCTTACATTATATCATAGAAAATATTGTGCATCTACTTTTCCCTTGGCAATGACAAAATAACAAAGTATCAACCACTAACTGAATGAAAATAGATAACAGTGGATAAGAATGATATGATCTTTACACTGCTAGGAGACTCACTGTGCTTTCCATTTTTAAGCAAGATTCCCCACTGGCTTTGGAGACAAAAGTTCCTAGATATAAACACCACAATAAACTTGTGGGAGATCCATCAGAAACCTTCACTTTAAAAAGCCGGTATCTCTTCTCTAATTGTGTTGTGCTTAACTGGAGTTTGAAATTATTATAAAATATTATACATAAAACATATTACATTATATAAATTATATAAATAAATATATTTATTGTTTCTGCTACTTATGGAAAAATATTAAAAAATCAACAAAACCAAACAACCAAATAAAAAATAAGATAAAAGAAAATATGCTCCCCTACTCTGATAAACCACAAGCTACATTGGCAAGCTCACATGGCAAGGCTAGATGGATATTTTTTCATTTATTTTATTAATGGAAATATCTTCTACTGTGACAGGTGCAAAGTATAAGATTTAAATAATTGATAACACTTCTTCTCCAAATGTTCTTCAAGATACTATCCTGTGTCAAGAGGTTATATTCATGTCCAACATTTAATATGCTAAATTATGTCACTATGGCCTTTTTTCAGTTCTGCATACCTCCCTAGAGCGTAATGTTTCTCATGAATAACTTGTTCAGAATTTCTATAATATACATGCACGTGTATTTTAAAATACACATAGAGTAACTTAAGCATTTTCTGGGTTCAGTAATACTGTGGCACAGTTTATGAATGCTTGATTCTTTTGACAGACTCATTTCAGTCATGCAGACAGAGGTATCTGGTGCAATACAAACTCCCAGAGTCTCCATGGGAAATGCTTGGCCCCCAGAATGGCATGGATTATCAAATTGTGTCTATGCCATAAAGTGCCTGCAAATTCTCTGAGGATGTCTCAAATGCCCTCAGTATGTCAAATAATACTGAATATTTGGTTGGCACAATTAAATTGAGCCCAGAGTATCTGTTCCCAGTGAAAGCACTGTAGGATCTTGTAGACACTTTACCTTTGACAGTACATCCACAGCTGCATACAAATTTAAGTAGGGCACTTTACTGACTTACCCATGTCTTGTTCTTTATTCATCTCACTTTATATCATCCATATAAAAGTTACCAGCCTGTTACTCTTTTACTGCCTAGGCTTTGTAGTCTCTCTATGGTTAATGGAAAAAGATAGGCACATCTTCACTAATGTGAACATATTTATTTAGACTGAATAAATTACATTGTGAAGTACCTACAACTCCTAACAAATGACAAATGCTCTGAACATTCAAAAGCTAGCTCACAACTACACTTTAGGTAAATAAAGCTCAATGATATTAATTGAACCACTGATGCAAGAAACAAAAGCTTTCAGAAATAATAGAAATAAACATGGGAAGGGATGTGAAGGATCAGAATCATATTTCATTTTTTAACTTGCTAAATCTTCCTAAAGGTAAATCTTGTAAATCTTCCTAAAGGTCTGAGTTTTGGACACCTGCTTACGTGTACATATTTCCAACTTTACATTAAAAAAATAAAATAGTCTTCTGCTCTGAAAAATTCTTATTTTTAGTGCAGGGGAGTTTTGCTGAATCACAAAATCATAGAAGTTGAGAGGAAACTGTGGAAGTCGTCTAGTCCAGCTCCTCTGCTGAAAATGTATTGAGCCAAGGTAAGTTGCCCCAGGCTGTGCAAGTTAGGGATTGAGTATCTAGTGGAATGGAGACCACTTCAACCTCTCTGATCAACATGCTCCAGCACTTAGTAACCCTCATAGTAAAAATATTATTTTCTCACATATGAATGGTATTTCCTGTATTTCAGTTTGTTTTCATGTCCTCTTGTTTCTTATCTGAGCACTACTGAGAAGGTCTGACTCTCTTTTCTTTACTCCCACCCCCGGGTAGTTAAGCACTGTGATAAGTGATAATAAACCCTCTCAGTTTCTCCTCGCATCACATGTGCTCCAACACCTAAATCACGTTCCTGACCCTTTGCTGGACTTCCTCTGATATATCTGGATCTCCCTTGTACTGAGGAACTAAGGCCTACACCCAGCAGTTCACATGTGCCATCAAGAGTGCAGAGCAGAAAAGAAAGATGATCTTCCTTGATCTACTGATGGTGTTTTTACTGGTGCAGCCCAGAATACTATTGGTCACCTTTGTTGCAATATAAAGTGATCTACTTGTAGCAGTGGGGGAATTCACTTGCAATATTTTGCTTTGCATCTGGAGTAAAATATGAATTATGGAGTTTTGGTTTTGATTTTTTTTTTCTATTTTACTGAAGCAGGTTTTATCATAAAACTAAATAAATCATTTGCTTAAAAAAAAATTGAAATTGTCAATTAGGATAAATTATCCATTATATTAACAATTAATTTATCAAAGAATATCTATTAGTAATGCTTTGTAGAAAACAATGCAATTGAAAAAGACTATACAAACAATTTATTATATCTTAGATTTAACCCGGGATCTAAATTAGTAGTTCAGGCAATTTACCTCACTTGCACACATTATTGGTTCATTAGCATCAATATCCTGTCTTTGGCAATGTTGCTGAATGATGATTCACAAAACCACTTCAGCCAACAACATTCCTAATTTATCTAGGCAGCTGTGCTATGTTTTTTGTGAACAGAAAACCACTTTATGCTATATATAGAGAGGAATAATGTCTCTCCATACAATGTTTGATCCTCATCCTTTAGAGCGTGTCATCACAAATTCCAGTAGTTCATACAATTAGTCAAAAATATCATGCAGTAAATTGCAGCCCCAAATCCATATTTTCTGAGATATATATTAAAATGTGTGAAGAAGATTAAAAAAAGAATAGGAAGCAATGTTGAATGATAATAAATAGGTTTTATTGTGAAAGATTCTGGGAATAGTCTTTATTTTACTTGGATTAAAAGGATTAGGGGGGAATGGAATGCCTTGACTAGTTAGAACAGGATGCTTTTAATATCACTGTCCCAGATGACAAAAAAATCAGTCTTGAAGTTTAAGTTTAGATTATGCAAATGTTTCTACCTTTTTTAACAAGGAAAGACAAAAGTCAAAAATCATATCATAAACTGCACTTATTACTTGATATGAATGAAATAAAGAACCATTTGCATTTTTAACAGATAATTGCAACTTCACTACTAGTACAGGAAGCAATATAATAGCAGAGAAGGATTCTACTATCTGTAATAAGTAAAAACAAACAAACAAAACAAATTAAAAATCCCCACAGAACAGAGGACTAAAACAGACTTCAGATTTTTTTTCTTAAGGCTTTGATCTTAAGAAATTGTATTTTTTAAATGCTGAAAGATCTTTTTCCACTGAAACTGAGAAAAGCCAAAATCTCCATGTGGAAAAGTAAATTTGATTACAGTCAGAGTTGTGGTTCCCTTCCAACACAGAGACTACAAGTGCCTAGAATAAAAGGTCATGTGATTGCTCTCTTACAATTTAATTGTTAACATTATCAGTAGTGGTACTAAGCTTAAATCGTAAAATAGTATTTTAGATTTTTAATACATCAGCTGATTTTCCATGCAAAGTCTTGTCTGCTGCTTATGAGTATCTCTCTTTTATTATTTACTCACATTAAAGTGTAAAAGTATGCTTGTACTTACAATATTTTAAACTAACAATTCCAGAAATTAGTCATGAAATTACACAATCCTTCGTAAAATTCCTATTTCTGAAGTAACTGAGAAAGCACATTTAAGGTACATGTAGTAAGCTTGCAATGATTGCCAAGGAAACAATGTCTGAACCAAAATTATTGAATTCACACATCTTAGATGACATTTGGCTTTTTCAAACTTTAATCCTTTCAATTTAATTCATTTCCTGTAACATTAATGAGGTAATTAAATATAGTTACAGGAATATCTCAGTTTGCACTTTAATTACCCATTTACAGCACTGTTTCTTCTACTGTGTTGGCCTTTCAGTAGTGAAAAAATAATAGTTCAACTGCTAACTGAATGTTAATTTCTAGACCATTCAGTGTTTGGTAGGCTTTTTAGCTGCTTAAATAGACTGCCCATTTGCAATAAGGTTTAATTTCCTCACTTTTGAATTTTTTAGGTACTATGATTTGCTCTTTTGGTAAAAGTAAGGGAAAATTATTCATCCCAGAAAAAGGAAAAGAGAAATCTCATGGAACTTTACACTGTTGGGATTGAACAAGGAGGAAGTAGGATGGGTAGGCTGAATATCTCTTAAGAAACTAGACACAGGTCATTTAGTACAGATATGGAACTACTAGTAATTAAAATAATTCAGCTTTTGACTTCCATTGAATTATAGTTTATGAAAGAAATTAACAGATTAAAATACTGTAGAGGAAAAATGACTATTTAAAAAAATAATTTGTAGCAAGGTTTAGAGATGAAAGTTAAATCAGAAATATAATCAAAAGAAGAAAAAAATTAAAACAAAATTATAGAAAAATATAAATATAATCCAAAATCAAATTGATTTACAGGATGTATTATATCTTGGTTGTTTATTTTTTTCAATTATTATTGTTGAACTTACAGTCCAGGACTAATTTATTAACACTAATGAATTTAGATTTGTAACATTCCAGTAAAACAGCATCTAAGACCTTTACAATGTCAGTCTCACAGAACATAAACAGTACTTCATTTTCAAATCTTTCTTTTTTTACTGGAAAAAAAAAACATGTATCTCATCTCATATGCATAAAGTTCTACCAAAGAATCAAACTGTATGAAAACAATTATGTCTTCTTCAACTGTGAACATGTAAAAATGTGTCAGGGTTTTTTTTCTTTTTTTCTTAAGCATTTTTCTATTTTCCCTATAATACTTTCATTTAAAAATGAAGGAACAGTTGTGTATTTATATTCTATTAATTGAATCCATTTGCAGTTTACTTGACTAATGCATGAGTGCTGTATGCCGTTGGAACATTCTTGATTTAATTCATCCTCAGCCTGTCCTACAAGGAGAAAAAGACTCTCCATTTTTTACCTTGCAAAAGGAAAGTCAAAAGCCAGAGTAGATACTGAATGAGACAAAAAATAATCTCTGTGTTTATTAAAAAAAATCCAAATGTTCCAGCTTATAAATTTATTAAATAAGAATAAGTTATTTTTCCTATCACTAATAAATTTTAATACCATACATAATATCATTAACTCTCCTAAATAATTGCTTACAAACTAGGTTAGTTTGTCTTGTAAATACTTGTTATTAGCTTTATCCTAAAGATGTTTTTTAAATTAAAAATTATATATTTTAAAATACAGTTCTGCACAGTTGTTTGTTTGTTTTTGTCCCACGGTGCCTGAATGTAGGTATTTATGCTAGGTTTAAAAGCAATTGTCCGAGGCACTGACTCAGCACGCACCTGAGATTAAGCTAACTAAACAAGACAGGAGAAGCTACTAAATGTAAAAGTAGAGATTGCTGGAGGTCATAAATAAAAGAGTGAGACGTTTACAGGAGTTACAGATAGCACTCTGAGTACTGAGTGGGTGGTTAAGGGAGAGGTTTGAGAGAAGCAGCCAAACATCCCAGGCAGCTGAATGCCAGCGGAGCAGCAAGGCAGGCAGTGCCTCTGTAACTCAATCTGTGATACTGCATAAGGAAGGATGGTCTAGGTACCAGCACTAGATAAACCAAATTTGGACACAGACATAGGAAAGTTGGAATTAATGAACTGCTTATCTGGGAATAGAAAAGGGCAAAGAAAGAGAGATATTAATAGAATGTATGGTCAAGAAAACGAAAAAGGAATGGTAAGATACTGTTGTGATTTAAGCCCAGCCAGTAACCAAGTACCAAACAGCTGCTTGCTCACTCTCCCACCAGTGGGGCGGAGGAGAGAATAGCATAATTAAGAGTAAAAAAACTCACGTGTTGAGATACAGACAATTTAATAGGGAGTGCAGAAGCTGCACACACAAGCAAAGCAGCAGGGGTCCATCACGCGCAATGGTGACTTGAGAAGGCAAACATCATCAGTCCAAGCATCCACCTTATCTTCTTTCTTCTTCCCAGTTTATATGCTGAGCATGATGTCATATGGTATGGAACATAACATAGTGAGCCACCTGTCCCAGTTGTGTCTCCTCCCAACCTCCCATGCATCCCCAACTAGATCGCCAGCATGGCAGCGTGAAAAGCAGAAAAGGCCTTGGCTCTGTGTAAACCCTGCTCAGCAATAAAAAAAACCCACCCATCTCTATATTATCAACCCTGTGTCCAGCAGAAATCCAAACCACAGCCCCATACTGTGAAGAAAATTAACTCTACCCCAGCCAAAATCAACATAATGCAAATCAGGCAACTGGTGCTACTTGGGGATCCCTGATAACCATTCCTGTCTTACACCTGATCACTGCAATCTCAATCAGAATAATAACCCAAACTTGAGGCTCTGACCATACCATATGTTTCAAATAATCTTCCAGGGTCAGGGTGATCCACTGCGCTTTCTCTAGCTAGCAGGATCAGACAAACTGAACATCCTGAGAGTAGTGTCTCTGTGTCTGATTTGGGGCAGATGCCATCAGCATCCCAGATGCCCACCCCTTCTGAATATCTGACATGAAATGTGCTGGGAAATAAAACAAACATTGAAATGTTTATACATAGCATTGTCACAACAACAGTCTGTGCGACTAGCATAGCTTCAATATTTTAATATCCCAAAGGAAATGGTAATCACAAATCCTATTTCAAATATTCACAGTAAGATCAAGTACTGTTTTATTATTATATTATCTTGTTAAATTATTATCTCTGGATTCATGCTATAATATATGCATAATATATAGCAATACTAACTGATGTTAAATTGCCCCATGTGTAAACCATGAGACATTCCCTCTAAAAAGAAAAATAGTGAGGAGTAGCTTCTTAGCATGAGGAAATAGCTGTAGATCCCTTTTAAAAATAAAGATCAGAAAAGTATATCAGTATAACTAATGGTATGGTGTGCTGGATTTTTTAAATTTTTGTTTTCTGAAAAAATCTATGATATTTAACTGAAAATGTTGAAGTTGATAACCATCACTACGTCTCATTATTTTTTTTTTTATTCTTGTGAAGATCTAAAGGAAATTCTGTGCCACAGCTGTTTTCCCAGGTGTCATGGTTTCACACTGGCACAATGCTAGTGCTCTCATGAAGATATTCTCTTCTGGGTGTCTGCTGTGAGATGTGACCAGGAATAAGCAGAGCAGGCTTTCACTTAGTAACAAAGAAAGTTTATTAACTACATTACAAGAAAATAACTAAACTACAAGAAAGAAAAGAAAAAGGAAAAAAACTACAAGAAAATGAAAACTTTACAAAAACATTTTCTTCCTCCCCCCTTCACTAAATTCTTAATACAATACATCTTCTAAATCACTAACTCTCAGTCCGGCACCACTTATTAAAATACTCAACTCTCAGTCCATCAGGAGGAGAAGGAGTCCTTCTTTGTACCATAGGCTTCCCCTGGAAACACTGTTGAAACTTCATGTGTTTCTATGTCACTCATAGCACCGCCTGGAGAATCTTTTGCTATGGTGACATCTTCCTTCCATGCTCAGTGATCTCACCACTGTGCATGGACCAGAGCTGCTTCTAGGGTTGTTTTTTCAAGGATGCATTGTCTCATTCCAAAAAAGGCACAGTCTCTCCTTCGGGACACCTGTCCCCCCCCCACATTTTTCACACCCCCTGGGGCCGAGGGGTATCCACACTGACCCTTCTGGTTCTGAGGCCTGTCTCCCCCTAAATGCAGTCTCTGTGTCACAGGAAAAACAATGGTTCCGTCCATGGCCACGCAAGAAAAGTCCAGCCAAAGGCTACTCCATCCTCTCCCCGCCTCTTACTCAAGAGTCCTTCCCTCGTGGCCCATCCCCTCTTATCTCTTATCTCTCTTCTCATTCAGCTCCAGGAGGATCAGCATTTGCAAGGTTTCCATCATGCAAGAAAAGGGTTAAAAATTTCAGTCTCTGCCTGTCCGGAGCTCTGGAGCTCCCACGCTGCCCTGCTGGGCCCCTTCTCGCCGCACCCCCCGCCTTCCCTTCTCAGCCGGCTGCTGTCAAATTCAGACGCCGCCGGCTCTCCCTCTCTCTCTCTCCCCTGGGGGGGGGCTGCCCGATGTCTCTGGGTGCTCCTCCACCTCCTCCACCCTTCCATCCTCAAGGCCTCTCCACCTCTCATCTCTGTCCAGGCCCAGGCCTACCGCATGGCTGCCCCTCCCCCGTCCAGCAGCAGCAGCTGGACAGGGGAGGGAGATCCAACCTCTGTCCCGCAGAAGTCCCAAGAGAGCTTCCCATGGCCAGAGCCCTGCTTTTTAACCCCTGTATGTGTGTGTGTGTGTGTGTGTGTGTGTGTGTGTGTGTGTTCTCAGAGGCGTATCCAAACTTCAGTGGACAAAAGAGATGCCAATATTAAAATCTGAACACCCATTGGTTTGACTACAACCTCCTAGAAAACCTGTGTCCTGCCAAACCACCACACCAGGTAAGATTGTTTTTTATTTCAGTATATTGACGCACAGGAGCTTATGTTACAAATATTGCACTTGAAAATCCCCTTAATTTCCAAGTAAAATTGACATCCTAAACAACAATTCAGCTTTTGTTATACAGTTTGTTTTGTGTTTTTGTGCTTTCTTTATCTATTTTAGTGTTGTTATAAGTTGGATTTTTTCCTGTCTTTTTTTGTTTTCTTGTTTTTTGGGTTTTTTGTTTGTTTGTTTGTTTTTTGTTTGGTTTTCTTTTTGTTTGTTATTTGTTTGTTTGTTTGCTTCTTTTTCCCTAACTTTCATCTGAAGGATTAGGAAATAGTATCATATGAACCTTTCTTTTTCCACTCTAACTACTGCTCAAGAATTGCCATACCACCAGAACAAAAGACTTCCATTACAATTCCTGTAGCACTGGTATAAGAAACATCAAAGTGAAGGATAAATTTGAAAGTATATATTTATTCTGACAACTTTCTGAACCAGGGACAGGAACTTTTTTTTTTTGAGGGTAGAGTGTTACTTGTTTCATGTAAGGAGGAAATGTTCAGGAACTTGTGAAGATCCTCATAAGAGGTTTTATTTATTAAACCAAATAATATTTATAAGAAAAAAATCTATGTAGACACAGAATTTTGGTTTGTTTTTTTTTTAAACTTTGGATTATAAAGAAAAAGGTTTTTTTCCTTTTTTTATGGTTAATATCTCTGACATAATATACATAGCACACTGATTGCCCATAGAAATTATTTATTATTATAAAGAAAGCATAACTACATATGAAAACAAAGAGTATGTTATAAGAGAAAAAGGAGGTAGGGAGATTGTCCAAACAGTTTGTAAAACCTCTGTTTATACTTCTAAGAAAAATTTTACTATATTTGCTTTGAAACAACAAGAATTCTCCTCCAATTCTTATTTTTCCAGGGTCAATTATATACTTCTTCAAAGAACATCTACATCTGAATAGTAGATTTAGTGATACCAAATATTTACTGCCTATCATAATACTTGGAAAGTGCACATTAACTCGATCCTTCTATATGGATTTGCTACTGTAAGCTAACAAATAACAGCGGCTTTGTTCATACCCAACCTGAAGGAAAAGTTGTGAGCTGATCAGGGTATTCAATTTAATCACTAATCACTCCTGAAACTCAGGGGATGTTAGTGAGCTCCATTTTCATGCTGCAGGATATTATTATTATTATTGTTGTTATTATTATTTGCAATAATAACAATAACAATAATTTATTACACAACATTTTTACCATATTTTTAAGGGTAATACAATTATGAGTGTATTTAAGACTTTCTGAGCATTGCATAAGGATTGCTAGAACATAACTCAGTATGTTGGAAGGTGAACGTGAACTATTGTTTACTGCATATTGCCATGTACCATCTCAAAGGGACAGAGAAATGTAGAGGTGATGCCAGATCTCCCTTTACATTAGACAGAAAGAAAGAACTGTCTGTCTTCATGAGACTGTGCTGTCTCTTCTGAAAGAATATCAAAAAAGTGTGTGCTCAGAAACTCAACAGCTGGAAACTCTCTGAAACTGTATGTCAGCAGTCAAATTCTCCCTCATGTGCCTTCTGGGGTATTTTGCCCTGCATGAGCACTTTACAAAGGTTTTTATCTTAAAGCACAGTAGTCCTTGTTCCATGTGTGTGCAGTTTGCCTATTGCCAGCAGCTATTTTGGTGTTCTGAACATCCCAAGTAAGAAATATTGATTGCAATGATTATAGGAGTAACTGTTCAAAAAACAAATTTAACATTTTGAAAATTAAATATAGAGGTTTTCACCCAGGCAGTGCAGTTTACCACTCTTAGGCTAACATTTTAGTATAAATGTCAAACTCTTGAGCTTTGTGTATTTGTGGAAGCTAGAGATAGGAGAAAAGTTAAGTGATAAAAAGAGCATGGGGATGAGAAATGGATTTTGGTAGGGTGGTGGTAGAGAAATTTCGTATTGAATCAATTATTCTGTTCCAAATTATATCACAGTGCAAAGAGATCCATCAAATGATGGGGAGGTTTTGATAGCACATTTATCTGTACCCTGTTTCAAATCCCTTTGCAAAGAACAGATGGAAATACAGTCTAAAAGCAGGTAAGTATATATTTTTTGGATTTTAAAATGTGGCCTTAAAAAAATAGAAATATTAAGTTGATTTAAGTATGCTCAAAACAAACTAATTTTCTGATGAGCAACTACAATTATTTTGAAATTACAGATGTCCCTACTTTTTAACTTGCAAATGAGAAAAAGAAATATAGATATACTTTGTCCTGGCTAATGAGTTGGACAATGACCATAAGATTTAATTAAATTATTAGAAAGAACAATGAGGAAGATATTTTCCTTCTTGAAAGTAAAAGTTATTCTTTTGAAAAGCTAAGGAACATAAAGATTGAGAGTTGACATCATCACAGTTATGAGTACAATCAGAGACTAAGTACTAACCAGAGAAAAAATAACATAGTATAAAACAAACAGTTGGAATAATTTTCCCAGCAGTCTTTCTGTTGAATTGGAAAGATCTGAGTTTGTTCCATGCACTGTCAGATGGTCTGGGGCACGGATTTTGTGATGAGTGGCTGAGGGAGCTGGGGGTGTTTGGCCTGGAGAAAAGGAGGCTCAGAGAGACCTTATCCCTCTCTATTAACTACCAGAAAGGAGCTTGGAGTGAGGTGGGAGTCCATCACTTCTCTCAGGTAAAACGTGACAGGACAAGAGGAGATGGTCTCAGCTTGCCTCCAAGAGTGTTTAGATGGCATATTCGGAAAATGTCTTCACTGAAAGGGTGGTCAGGTGGTCAGGCATTGGAACAATTTGCCCAGGGAAGTGGTGGTATCACAATCTCTGGAAGTTTTAAAAAACCCATGTGGATGTAGCACTTAGGGACACAGTTTAGTGGTGAGCATGGCAGTAGCAGATTTATGATTGGACTTGATGACCTTAGAGGCCTTTTCCAGCTTTTCTGTAGCTATGATTCTATGGCCATTACATTGGACAGAGTGTTAAAGGACCCAATTTCAGATTACACCGAGTGAAGTTTTTGTTGGGGTTTTTTATAGATGAACTCTACCATTTTTTGTCAAGATATCTGTGAGATAGTTACCTGCATATTAGAAAGCCAATGCAGTGTAGACTTCATGTATTAAAGATGCAACCCAAATAAACATCATAAATTTATAACAAAAGAATCAGTGGGTAAGGAGATATTTCTAATTTGGAGATGATTTCTTTCCATTAGCAGTCAGAGTATTTGCTTTATTTTTTCCTTTATTATCAGCATGGGCTGAAAATACTGCCCTTTCTGATATTAGTCTTTTTTGAGTTGATTTATAAGATGTAAAAATATGATTTGTGAGTTGATTTATAAGATGTAAAAATATGGTTATACATATTTTGGGTAAATATTTCCTTCTATTTTTTGGTAAATATTTCCTTTTATTTATTAAAAATATATACTTAAATACAGGGAAAGAAGCCCCTTTCACTAATAGCAAAAAAAGTACATTTGTTAAAATAAAAAAAAAATTCCTAAAATAAGCTGGGTTTAATTTCTTTTACAAAATATATTTGCCCATTATTTTACTGAATTATTTTCATTACAATGGTTTGATGATTTTAATATATATAATTTCTTAAGTTATACTTTTTCATTAGACATTCTGCATTGAGCAAGTTGTCAGAATGTAGCTGGCTTAGTCCCCTGAAGAGTGTACTTGACAAACAGAAAATTCCTTTTTACAAGATATTTATTGACTAGATCAGATTCAAATTAGCTGATTTTAAACTTGTTAGAGGTGCAACCATTGACCCTCAGCGTCAGATATTCTATTTTGTGGTTATGGATTTTATGACTGCACTGTGTTGGTCAGGATTTTCTTCTTAGAGTGGCTCATATAGGGCTGTGGTTTGTACTGTCACCAAAACAATGTTTTAGCCATTGCTGAGCAATGCTTATCAAGGCCTTTACTGTTTCCCAATCTGTTCCAGCAGTGAGTAGGCTTGGGGTGAGAAAAGACTGGGAGGGGACACAGATAGGGCAGCTGATCTCAACTGACCGAAAGGATATTCCATACCATATGGCACCATACTCAGTAATAAAAGCTGTAATGAGGGAATTTTTTCAACATAGCCATTGTTCAGGGCTTGAATGGATATCATTGTGCTTGTGAGAAGTGGTGATTGCATTAGCATCACTTGGAATTTTTGCTAGGGGTTGGTGTGCTGCGCTATTTCCCCTCCTTTATCTATTAAACTTCTCAGTTTTGCTCTTCCAGTTCTGTCCTCCATCCCACTGGAGCAGAGTGAGTGAGCAACTGGGTCAGGGATTATCTGCCAGTTTTGGTCAGGTCACCACAGTCATAAAACTATAACTGTCCTATGGAAATGTCCAAGCAGCTGTTTAAGAAAATTGCAAGTGATTGCTCTTCTTCGATAATTTTAATAAGGCTCAGCGAGAGTCTGCATCTGTGTTTTTTGGAAAAACACCACCCCTGTCTCAATGTTGGTACCACAGATCAAACCCTGATCAAATCCAAAGTGAATGAGACCCCTGTCATTGATCAGCATTGTGAGATACTACTTACCTGTTTGCCTGCTTCTGTCAGAAACAAAGTCAGATAAGGAAAAAGTGTCTTGGAATATTTCAGAATAGACAGATCATTTTCTCTTTTAATTGAAAATGTCTTAGCTGTTTTGATCCTTCTGCCATTAAAGTCATATTACTGAAGATCTGATAATGTCTAAAAATCTTGAAATTTTTATTCAGTCTTTTTAATTAAGTACAGCATACATTACTGGAGACCATGTCATTGCAGAAAATGCCACAATAAATTCTGCACTCTTCTAATTACAAAAAATATCAACTCCCATAGTGTCATGTGACAAATAAAGAAAAAAAAAATCTAGAAATCTTTGTAACTCATGAGCACTGGTGTTATGCTTTCCGTATTTCATTTGCAGTACTATAGTTAGAAAAATTATTCTGATTTCTGTTAACCATCAGATTAGAAAAACAGTTCCAGAACTGTTCAGTTAAACTGATGGATCTGCTTTCTTCTACTAGGACTCAGAATGGAAACCTAAGAATATGTCCCCTTTGCTTCATACGTTTTTTCTACTTGATTATAGCCTGTGGCAGATTTATCTTTCTTTTAATTTTCCTTAGCTTGTGCACTTTTTTTCTTTAGTTTTTTTTTCCCCATTATTCTTTTCCTTTCCTTTCACTATCTGTGTAAATAATAGGCTAAAACCAAAAAAATAGTCCTGGAAGACAGAAAATCAACAGAATAATCAATTTTTAATTTAAAATGTTATGTAATTGGTTATATATATATATATATATATATATATACATATATACATACATATATATGCAAATATATAAGGCTTTCAAAAATACACCTCTCATATTTAAAAAAAAATCATGTTTTCAAATGTAAGATATTGATTTTCCAATCATGATCAAGAAATTAGAAAAGTATATATATGTTTTTGTATCTCCATTGGCCTTCTCTAAAGGTGGAGATATACACAATAGCTAAAAAAGCACTTTAATGAAAAGAGAAAAAGAGAAATAATAAAATCTTCTTTCTCTTTTTTCCTAATTAATAACGCCATTTAAGATTTACAACAAACCTGTCAGGATGAAAGTATCCCACGGAAGTCAGTCAGAATCTATAATATGTTACAAAACAACAAGGGATAAAAAAATCTAATAAACTAATAGATACAGACTTTGAATCCTGCATTATCATTAAAAAATAATCTTCTGGGACTGATTAGTGTGTCATTACAAAAGAATTTGAACTTCTTTATTCAAACAGAAAATGCAGTCAACTATCAGACAAAATTACATTCAATACCAGAAGATTATTTCCGCTCTGTACATGTATATTCATTCTTGAAGTGTTGTTTGTAAATTACTCTTCTAAATTTATATTCTGACTGCAGAATTTAGTAGAATAAGTCTACTCCAGAACAAATTCATAGCCTTCTCAGAATGGCATTGCAAATTCAATTTAGACTAGTGACAGTCTGTCTGTACTACACTTGAGTATTGTGAAAAGTTTTCTCTATGAGAAGAAACTAAAGAAATAAATTTGGCTTGCAAATTTCAGTCCATGTTCTAATTGAAAAATTTGAAATTGAAATAGGTTCTGTTCCTTATTTAAGCACAGCAAATTTTCTATCAATAGGAGTGTTTCTAGACTAAATTATCTTTCCTTTCATCAACTCTACTGTCTCTTCTGCCTTTCTCTCACCAAATTAGCTCATTACAGTATACAGGATTTGGTACAAGCAAATTCAGCTATATATATCTGTCTTTGAAATATAAATCCTCTGTATTTTTTCTAAAGGAAATTATTTAACAAAAGTTCTAAATTGACTGTAAAACATCTTGGTGGCATACATAAATTCATCACAGAAAAAAATCCAAATGATTTTTTTTTTTAATTCATTCAATATATTATTAGTATATATCTAAAGAAGTAGTGACTAATATAAACTGGAGGGAAAGAAAGGGGACAAACTATTTAACAGGAAGATTTATTTTATTTTATTATTTTATTAATTTCATTTCATTTTATTTCATGTTTTTTATTTTCTGTCAACTTTATGAAGTCCATTATTCAATGCACTCTGACGCACCAGCAGTAGTGTCAGGCTAAATAGAGTAAATGTTTAGTTTAGGGTTATAGTTCTTCAAACATAGATTGATTAGAAAAAACCTCATATATATCTGTTTATAAATTGCCAGTGCCCAAATTCATCACTTCAGTGAAGATGTGGGGCCTAGCCCTGTCTGGAGGAGTAAAGGACTTCTTTCTTGATGTCTGTATGAGTAATGTTATCACAAGAACAGTCCCCTCCTCTCCCCATGATAGTGCCTAGCCTAGGAAAGCAGTAAAGCAAAAAAAACCTTCAATCTCTGCTCCCTTCATTGTCACACAGCAGATAAAGCTCTGCCTTTTATGACATAAATCAATAATACAACTGCAATTGTTAGTCTTGTTAGTAATCCTTCCATTATACAGAGAGCATCTAACCAGAGACACTGGAAACAGGCACAGTCCTGATCACCCAGACAGATATTTACTCATTATCTTTCCATGATTTTATTAAATTGTCATCTGTCTCAGAAAGACTGTGACTCTCTTCTGAGAATTTCAGCCTCTCATGTTAGCACAGCTGTCAGTTTGCTTTTACAGCAGTAATGTTAAGGCTGGACTTCTAAGGCAGGTTTTAGGTGTCAAGGGAAAGGCAAGCAGTGCTGGAAAGCACCATGATCTGAGTGAAAATGTCCTTGCTTGCTTCTCCATGATGAATCCTGGCAAGCAGCCTGTGACTACCTATAATGGATAGACCACAACTGGAAGAAACTGCAGCAGGTTGCACACCAAGAAGTTGCACTAGACTGGAGGGAGTTAGTGAGTGGGAAAGAATGCTCCAATTGTAAGGAGGAGCTATGTGGTTGCAGCAACATCACAGAGTTTAGGAAGGTTTCAAGCTCAAGAACTCCATAACTGATACATGGGTTTCAAGTTCAAGAACCCCATAACGGATATCCAGACTGCGCTGAATATTTTGCAAGTGCTCAATCTTCCAGGGACCTGCACAGTGCCATCCAACACCATGGCAGGGATTACATGGTCATGATGTAGATTTATTTTCTGCAATGGCTGGACCTCAACTACAGAATTCCTCAGTCCTGCTGGACAATGAAATCCTTGATCAAGTTTGAAGCTCTTGGTCAGGCTGTACGAAAACAATGAAACTTTATGGCTAATCTGAGATAAACCTGTGTGGGCTTGGTCAGATTTCCATTTTCTAGAACATTCTTCATGTTGGTTCTTCACTGACTGGTACCATCTTACCAGCTGTCCTCCTATACCTCCTGCTCTCACAAGAAGCTCTTAATGGTCATCTCTCCTGAGTGACCTAGTGTTTTAAATGTTTGTCCTGTGCGGTTCATTAACTTCTGTATGGGAACAAAAGATTCCAAAATCCCCCCTACTGCAATATTTGTGGTTCTTTGGGCTTATATGAGTCCAAACCCAGCTGCTGAAGAACCCAGCCCACACGGATTTGCAATGAACGAGACAAGAGATGAGAGGCACTCTTTGCCTCGGGAAGCACGTGTCCAGTTAATTGAGAAGGGACCCGTCCGGTCCCTGTCCACCCAGGAAGCAAAGAGGGCGAACCTTCCCCTACAGGGGGTTTTATGCCCCAGGTGATGGGGGCAGGGAAAGAGGACCACAGCCAATGGGATAACCCCGGGGAGGGGCGGAGGGGAGGGACCACCCGTGGGACAGACCACCAGGGGAGGTAAGGTGTGGGGGAGATACCCTGAATCCCATACAAATTCCCATCACCAGTGCAAACTAAAGCTATTGAGTGCAGTACAACACCCTACAACTTACTTTTTCTTTCTGAAGTTTTACTCACTTTGTGCAGTGAAGGGTCTATCAATAATCTAAGAAGAATGTACCATATCAAAACTGTTCTGGAGAGTTCTTCCTTGAGAAAGATCCCACCAAAAAGTCATTAAATAATGTCTGCCATGGGTTTTGGGATATTACTTTATTTAACAAAACATGCCATTAACATTTAAACAAATATTTGGTGCCTGGCTTTTTTCAGCATTATCCACTGCATAAAACTTGGTCATGATTTCTAATTTGTAATTAACTTTTCATTTACATTGATCACGCAGTTAATCTCCGTTAGTTTTAAGCCTTTTATTATTGGAAAATGCTTAGAACTACTCAAGCAAGAAAGTGTTTTGTCCACTCTTATCACAGTATGAAAAAGACACAGCACATCATTTTATGTTATTGAATTATTGCACTGTGTTTTCTAATAAAAGAGTAGAAAAAACGGTAGGGTGCATCAAAGTGGCTGATGAGAGCTAAAAATAAGGGTGAGTAGGAGCAGAGCACCAGAGTTAGATAATTTTACAAATGGTTAGACTCTTTATGAATTGATTTTAGGAAGAAACTCATCAGTATTGATGTCATGGATAACAAAGGACAGAAAAAGGGTTTGGGCAAGGAAAAGATGAATCTAGGAGTGTAGAGATTTGAATATCCTTGCAAGGAACCATTGGAAAATCTGTCAAGCCATTTTGCCTACTTGACTACATTGGACAACTACTACTAACTACTTGCCAGGAGAGAAGGCAAGCACAAATGTGTTTTATTTCCACAGAAAAAACCAGGACATTCATGGAAGAGGACATTCCTAGCTGGGTCATTTGTCATTAAAATTTCTGTATCCCTCCAAAAATTACAGAAAGAAATCCCATTTTGAACTAGTCAGGGCCTGGAAGAGATAACGATTTTACATCTCTAATTACACTATGTCTTTTTAAAAGGACTGCACACACCAGAACTTACGTGTGTTACTCCATATGTGATTTATACTGAGGAGACCTTACAGAAATTATCAGTATTCAGCTTTATTCCACAAGAGTTTTTCGCCAAAAATGGACAGTTTGGCATGTGAAAGTCTTCATAACCTCCTAAAATTTTTTCATGCATTTACACATCAAGTTATTCTACACTTCTTTTTAATAATCTGATCTGTTGAGGTATTTACTCAAGTTCCATATTAAAGTGCAATCAGATGTTAAGATGAGACTAATTACAATTTTATGTTTAATGAGTCAATCACAATTGCATTTGTGTAACTGCAGTCTAAAATATCTCAATTGCATTTTGACAAATATTCATGGAACCAGATGAAAGAAACATTAGAGAGAAAATATAATGTAGCTTATCTGCTGAACTCTGAAAGTTAAATAAAAGTCATTCTTGTTATTTTTTTTTTTAGTTTTTCTTTTTGTTCAGTCCTTGGTATAAAAAATCATCAATGTTTCTTTTTTCTGAAGATTATATGAAGATTCTCAATTCTTTATCTTATCTTGATTTGTTCTCTATTGATAAGATAGTCTGTATGGATTACAAAAAAATTAACAGCATATTTTCCTCTAAATGCAGATTAGGGTAATTGAAACTATACATATTTGGATCAAATTTGGTACTGAAAATGGACAAATATATAAAGAAGAAATACAGAAATTGTCTCATCAAATGATCTACCAATAGCTTAGTATGCTGAACTTCCCAGTTTCTAAGAATTTAGAAAAAAAAATCTGCTTATGATCTGTAAATAAATTAGTTATTGCATTTCAGATTGAGTGAAATACTTTGTAGAGTCCAAAATATTCTCAGATAATTTTCATCTTCTCTCAGGAAAATACATTTTAAACAGTTCCAAAACTTTTACTAATGACTTTTCCTTCAAGCATAAAATAAAAGAAAAACATTATCTGCAAAATTTAATTAAATATTCTTAGGTAGGTAGATAGCTATATATCATATCAGGGCATACCTATGATTAACCATTCAGGCTCAAAAGGACTATCCATGACAGATGTTTGTGTCTAACTTCCCTAACCAGAAGATGGTAACAGCTACATGCTTCAGACGGTAAAACCAGAAATTGTAGCAAAGAATATTGGGTCTGGCCTGTAGAGAAATAGCAAGAAGGCAAAACTGCCTTAAGTCTCATATTCCTAAATTATTTAAGCCTCTCACATTAAGAGTTCTCATTAATCAAAATCTACTTGTATTGCCTTTGTCTGAGCTAATTTTCTTCATAGTATCTGTGTTCTGGCTTGACCGTGGCAATGCATTGATTTTTAAGTCCAATACCTCATTATGGTAGGGAGTCAGAAGACAGAATTTAAAGTGCTAAAATACATATAAGATGTATTTGACATCCATAACCTTTTTAATGTCTTCTATAATTGCAACAACCAGAAAAAAAATTAAAAATTAAAAAAAAAAAAGGGAAACTAAGGATAGTATTTTTCTGTTTCGAAAAATTAGATTGCTTGGGCACTACGTGATAAAAGGTCTTTTTAAATTTCTATGAACTTCTTTTGAATTGTATTATTTGCATGTAAGCAATAGTGAGATATGGGGTAATACCATAAAACTTTATCTTTTTTAGGCTTGAATCCATCAGGGATAATGACTGCAAAAGCACATTTCTAATCAGCCTAGTCTGACAATAATATTTTGGCTATTTTCCAAATGGCAAGCATAAACAAAAAAGAAAAAAAATAGTGGAAAATACCTAAAATTATAGTAAAGAGGAGCTTTTCTTAATAGTACAATTAAAACTTTTGGTCCTAGCAGTGGAGTAGAAGATGAAGGAAGGCTTCAGACTGAAGTGAACACCCTAAGTAAAGATAACTTTATCAACACTTGACTGCATACCTGTCTGAACTTTAATATTCCTCTTAAATCAGCCAAAATTAAATTATTCTACTCAGTAGATTTTTGGCTGGATTAAAATATGAAATTGCATTAAGAAAAAATAGTCATAAGCAAAACCAGTCTGGGAACAACTCTGTAAGGTTCATTAGTGTTACAAGAGATGCTAGGTAGTTCATATAGCTTCAGGGAGTGCCACAGTATCTAACCAACATGGAAAATATATTTGGCTGCACACCTAAATATGTAAGATGTATTCATTATCTTTATGGGGAAAGTCATATATTTAACACCTTATTTAACAAGCTTTGGACAAGATATTTTAAAATAAATGCTGAAGCACCTGTAGCATCCTTTTTTGTACTTTACTTGGGGGTATTTGTTCAGTGAAGATAGATTCTGCTCAGTATTGTTGCAGTTTAGTAAATTTAATCTGCAGTAGAGCAAGATTTCCCATGCAAAAGGTGTCACAATTTCTTTCTGTCCCATATCCCTCTGAACCATCATGACATCATAAAGATAAATCTTGTGGAAG
Organism: Pheucticus melanocephalus; assembly: GCA_013398405.1. Classification (NCBI taxonomy): domain Eukaryota; kingdom Metazoa; phylum Chordata; class Aves; order Passeriformes; family Cardinalidae; genus Pheucticus; species Pheucticus melanocephalus. Next base: position 828,211 of record VZSJ01000371.1, on the reverse strand, counting down.
TCTGATAAGTATGGAGAGTTAGATTATGGTTGATAAACATATTTGTTCCAGGAAATTTTCCATGAGTGCCAAACAAAAGCAGAGGAGCTCATTTATGCCAAAATCAGGTTAAATCATTGGACAGCAGACTTGCTATGCCCACACTTGTCCTTTAATCCTGGCTGTCAACCATATAATGCCTCTCTAAACCTAAGACATAAATAAGGTTTCTTGAGTAGGGATTTGTATTTTCTCATTTAAAAGTATCTAGGATAGTGGGGGATTATTTTAGAGCATATGAGAATGATAACTTTCATTATAAAAAACTGAGGTTACCGCCTGCAAGAGTGAAGTGCTTTTATAAAAATTTGTTTGAAAATGCTAAGGTGCCTGGGACAGGCAAAGAATCACATCTGGTACAGCCTCATGTATAATATCTCTCAGAAGTGATCCCTACAGTGAAAAGCCCCTGAGGCACATTTGGGCATTATCTTGTACAGATGATTTTTGGGGCAGCACAAGGCAGAGGCAGGCACTGAGCAGGAAGCAAGTCATAAGGAAGGAGTTCATCACTCAAATATGCTTGCCCATCCTTTTTTTATTTAGCAGAGTAAACAACTACTCTACATTTTTAAACATCTTGTGCATAAAAGTGTTTAAAAAACATTTCATAGGATATACTTAAATTCTGATATTTTTCTCATTTTGGTAGAAGAAACAAAACAAAAGGCATCCTATGGAAAAATGAAAATGTAACATCCTTTTTTTGAGAGCCACTGAGTAATTTCTTTTTGCATTTGGTGACATTTTGCAGCACAGAAGGTTGTACACCTTATCCTGGAATAGTTTTCTGCTCTGTATTCTGCATACACTGTTCTGACAGCTCTATTTTGATTCCTTCAAAGTAAACATCTCTGAATTTATAAAACAAACTAATAAAATTAGTATGTTAATTACAATTTCAAACCTCAATAAAATTGTAAGAAAAACAATTTAAAAAATTTAGAATTAGAAATTAAACATTTTGGGATCACCAAAATAAAACAGATATACATGTGAAACCTTTAGACCTAGCCAGTAGTAAAATATTATTTGAGATATTAATTTCTACAATTTTAATTATGCATCTCTTAAATCAGGAGCCCAGTGAAGAAAAGACTGCTTCAGTTCCACAAGCCCATATTAAACAAAGAAGAAGGCTGAGAATGAATTCCCAATGGACATGTGTAGAAACAGGCATAAAAACAGACCTACAAAAATACACGGCTGATCACACCAATCTCAGACAGACACACAGATAGTTCACAGGAACACAGCACAAACAAACTCTTTCTTCTCCCCTGTGTGACTCATGAGGATCATTATCATTGCCAGTTAGTGGAAAATGTTTATATACAGATTGTGCAACATGGATCCCTTTAGCTCAGACACTTGGTCTGCCCAGTAGTTGCTCCTTCTTCCCAGTGTCCCCAGCCTCTGGAACGTGCACTGTGCCCCTGTGCTGCAGTCCCACTACAGTTTCTGATACAGGCTCCCTCGTACCCACACACTAACACACAAACAGACACAAACACGGGCACTTTGGATCCCTCCAGAACTAGGATCTCACACACAGTCCATCCATGTGCTGGTTCTGGATCTTTGCTCTTCCACAGTTGCCTCAGGTACAGATGGACAGACATACAGACACACAAGTTCCTCTCAGTGGACCTTTTGCCCAGGGCAGTGTTTGTCTGTCCAGCTCAGTTATCTGGCTTTCCCTGCCTGACCAGTACCACTGCACTCTTCTGTTTGTAGGGAGATGATCTTTTTATTGCATAACCAAACATTTTCCTTGAATCACTTTTTTTTTAGCCACAAACCTTTCTTGGCTTTTATACTAACAATACTAGTTATAAATGACATATTAGTGTTGTGATGCAGTTAAAATAACAGCAAATTATTTTTGCTAGGAGAAAGAGTCTAAAATATTGGATTAGTTTAAACTTTACTGATACTTAAATAAATAATGCCATGCCATATTTTAAATTAAAGAAGACATTATTTATGCAACATTAAACAGAGAGTCTGCAAGTGCAATTCTTGTAAAAAAAACTTAATATCACTTTTAGGGAATTACAGGTTAATACTGAATTTAAGAAAAATACTTAGAACTTGTATAAGTTATCAGACATCAGTTCTTGAAAAAATTGTATTAAGGAAGCTCGGTATATTTGAATTCTTTGTTACACCGTATGTCTAGACAAGACCAACAAAACAAAGATAACGCATAAGAAGACTGTACGCTGGAAAGCTAAAAAAAAATACTGTTCTTTGAAGTAGATTCCTCTGTAAAACAGAAGAAAATTATTTAAATAAATATACAGATGATTCACTATGGAATACCATGAAAAATTTCAGAGAACAGCAGCCTAGTTAAGCCTTTTTTGCGCTGACTCATGGGGTACTCTACAGATTTTGTTCCTGTGAAAAAGAAAAGAGCAACCTACAGCTCTCAAATGAACACACATAAAATGCAAGTAAATAGAAGTATTCACTAAAGGAGGAAGAAATACACAGTACACTACTGCAAATGAAATGTGTGACAACAGAACAGATGTTTCTGCATTGAGTATCTAGAAGACAACAGAGGTGGTATAATTTATGGTAACAAGAGTATTTGCATAATTCTGTGTCTTCCTGAAATGAACCCGTATCACAGCACTGATGTGAAATACGAGTCATTACAGTTTCATTGTAGAGGTAAAGTGGTGAGAGAAGGAAGAGAAGGCAGACTCTGGAAGTCTTAAAAGGGCAAATGGAAAATCTCTAGGATACTTTTCATGAAAGGAGAAGTCAGACTGACGTTAGAAATTTTGCTCTTCTTGCTTTACCAAGGCAGTAAGTCCCACAGTACAAAATTTCAACTCATATAGTTGGAATGAATGAGGAATCTGCAGTTTCTTCAGGTCTAAAAAATACATTTTTTGGGTCTCACATTTCCCCAGCCTATGAGAATACAAAATTCTATCTAAGTAGCTGCTGGTTCACAGTAACTTCTTTAGAAAACTCAGTCATTGCAAGTGTAGGTGGGTGTCCTCTTTTGTTTCCTGTGAGAAGAGACTGAGATAGAAAGCAACTTTGACCTCAATGAACTGCAATTCTGCTTCTGTTCATATACAAAAGAGTGAGGTGGTCACAGACCTTCCTCCAAAGGAGAGTGACCAACTCTTATTTGTCACTTTGTCCATTGCCTTTTTACATCTCTCTCTCTCCCTCCATTCCACTAAGTAATTTCACATGCACCGAGGTACAGCACCTTCAATATCTTGCAGATTGCCAAGAATGTTAAAAAAGAAGAGATTATGGTTACAAAGAATATCTGGAAGGCAGCTGGAGGTAAGTCACCGAGGATCACCGGTCACAAACTCTCTGGGGCATGAATTATATGACAGTGGGCTTGAATGGGTGGTTATTTTTTTCACATTCAACTAAGGTAATGAAAAAAAATCTTAATACCAAGAATTTTTTTAAATAATGGCTGCTTCAATAGAAAAATCAAGAAATCTGGCACAAACTCAGGGCATTTTCATAAGCTTGCTTCTCTGAACATTAGGAAAATTATCCCACAGTTTGTTTCACTGGCTAATGTTATCACTGGCACCATGAAAAGGGCCAGTGTATGCCACTGCATTCCTGCATAAGGCAGGCATTGAACAGCATCCACAGCACCAAGACCACTAAAGATGTAGCTCCTGAGCAGCTATGTGAGAAAAGAAGCACCTGCCAAGGATATCAAGGTAGAAAAGACCAGATCAGACTTTTAAAACATGATATCTATTCCATTATTTTATTTATGTTATTAATTTAGAATTATACCTTCCTGTATGAAATTTTGTTGTTCTTACTTTAGTTATATTATTTAAAGGTAATTTTAAGAGCTGCCTGGTAATTAAGTTCTTCATCTTGTGGGCACGAAGTTATTTGGGATCCTTTTTTCTTTTCCCTCTTTGCAGCTTTTGTGACAAAAGCAGAGACAGTTTTTTCTTCTTAACTGAATTTTTCTTTGAGCACTTTGCTTTAGTTCCACCTTGGTGTTGTCTGAACAGAAATGCTTCTGAGGTTTCAGAGTATTTTTAATTGGCTGCAGAAAGTGAACCCTTTAGCTTCCAATTTCTCTGCATGACCAGTAGACATCCCTGAGAGAAGACAGGGCTTTTAGTGTGGGGGAATGACCTGGCTTGATGGGTGCTAATAAACATAAAACATCTGAATGATCTTGCAAATAAATGTACCAGATATACAGTGATGCATATCCAAGGTGATAGCCTAATTTATGTGATCTGCTCTGTAGTGTATAGGCGTAAGCTATACTGAGCAACGTATTCAGCATTTTGAAATGTAATGCTGATTTATTTTTTTTTTACTTTCATACAAATTCTGCAATGATGTTGCTTCTTACTCTATTTTTCCTGCTACTTTCAAAATGGTTGTGATTTCTTTTCCCAGCTATTGTTCCTTGGAAAGTCCAGGTACAAGTCTTGTGGTCAGTGTTGTATTGATATTGCAGGAGCTTTGACAATTTTTGACCCTCCAGCTAGGTCAAAAATTCTACACAAATCAGGCAAGTCAGGCACATCAAAAAATCAAAAAAATGTTGAAGTGGCATAGGTAGGCTAATTACAATGTTTTACATGAGTATGGCTTACTCCTTATGTTATATTTGATGGGATGTGTTGGCTTGGGTTTTCTTTTAAGGCACATTAAGATTTGACCATGACTTCCCATATCACCAATATCAATGTGCCAGTTCAGACATGGCTTAATAAAATCCTGCAAGGATACCCAAAAATAGACCACAGTTTAATCAGGTTATCTTGATTTTTAGGCAGCCTTTTTTTTTACCTCTTTGGTAATTAGACATCAATCCAGTAAAATGTAACACAAAATCTTAAACTACTTCTTTACCTTTCCAATATCAATAACTATAAGACTTTGCCAGCCATAGGGACTACCTCAGGTCATTACACATCTATGTTACATATGCCATAAATATTTCTTCAGTTCTGTAAATGTAAACTAGATAAATACTTATAAATTCCCATTACAGATTCTGATTTATAAATATTATAACTCTTCTGCCATATAAAGCAATGTAACCATACAAAATTTTATTGTGCTTTTCCATTTAGTACTTAGATATTAAGTTTATCTCCTTCATCTAGTGTGAAACCTTAAGCACTAGGAATGGACTCCAGGTTCTTCTTTCTTATCCAGATGAATATTTACATTTTGATCTTGAAAGTACTTAATAAATTAAAATTTGGAGTAAGAATGTGCAAGGTACAGACTGAAATCATGAAGAATATTACTCTTCTGGTTTATGATTCTGGTTCTTAAGCAAAGACTATAAAAACTTGTAGGCAAGTAAAATACCAAAAAAAGTTAAGGTTTATGATTCTGTAAAACTATTTTAGGGTTTTTTTGTTTCCTGTCAAGGCTTAAATCTGCCAGACTAATGAAAGTTTTAAAATTCTGCAATTATAGGTGAATATATATCTACACAAAATATATATATGTATACACTTAATAATATAAGAATGTATGTACTTTTATCAGCTCTTGCTGTGGATAAGGAGTTTGAGAATTGAAAAGAAAACAATAAGAAAACACATGGAGCTGCCAAAGAAAAAAAAAAAAAGGAAAAGTGTATTTTTATGTGAAATCATGGATGCAGAAAGGAAAATAGATTTTTCTATATTCAGTGAGTGAAAAAACCCAACCAACCAAATGAAATGATGTGTTCTTTTACTCTGTCCTCTCTGTAGCAGATTCTTTTAAGTATGTATTGCACCGGGAAGTTTCCTTTCTCATCTTTCCATCATCTCATCTTTATGTGTTTCTACACATAATGTTCTTATCTTCCCCCTCCCTAAATAAAAAATATTTATGATAAAAATAATTTCTTAGGAAATTTAATTATTGAAAAATTTTTGTTCCACACAAGAAGAAAAAGAAGCTTGACTGTCTCCCACTGAGAGCTTTGTATTAATCTCACAGTTTATTTTCCCTTATAGGCAAAATACTTTGAACATATCAGTTCTCAAGTGTCAGGATATTGCAGAAATGTGAAGAATGGAGCAAAAAAGCTACTTTGTGCTTCTGCTTCCTAGACTTATCTAATATGCCAGTATTGGGTTGTGTGCTGTTAAAAAACCACAATACACACAAAGATTTTTGAGATATAGACTGAGTGTTAAGTAGTGATCACTGTGATTCTCCAGTCAGCTGAAGGTTTTTCAACGAAGTTTATTGAAAGTTCTTTCAGGACAATAACTCATGTCTTTGTACAGACACAAGCATTTCAAGTGGAGTCTGGTTGTGTAACATAGTTAGGTTTATTTATGTATGAACTCAAACTTGCAGCAAATTTCAGTAGTTTTGCATTGGTTTTTCAGTTTTGAGATTCAATCTCATTCTCCAATGTGTTAATCACAAAAGTTGTATCAGGATTCACAGGATGGAAATTATGGCATTAGAGTCAAAAAGAGTTGCTCAGCATCAGAGGAAGTAGATTTGAACTCCTGATTTTCCTAGTGCAGTGTTTGGAGATTTTTTCTTATTAATTATCTTGATGTATTTTAAGAAATAATATATACTAACAGATTTTGCCAATGAAACGGCCTTTGCAGGAAAACCTCTCTACAGATTTGCTAATTAACAGACTAATGTAGCCAATAACTATGACTACATCAGTTTCTGAAAAATCTTTCTGTACATGTTCCCTCAAAGGATGTCAGTATCAAGCATATCTGACTATATTTTTTTCAGCAGATGTCTTTTCATATATTTTCATTTCCTCAGATATTTGGGAGATGAAATAATGTATAGGTTTTCCTGTACAGACATCCTCAGGTAACATCTCACTTTAAGATATGAAACAGGAAAGATAAATTTATAGTAGTAGCAATTATACTTGCAGGTCTAGAAAACCTTCAAGTATTTTGCATTATATGTTCTTCATGCAGCAATTCCTGTTAGCATAATTTATGCTGTTTTAACACAGGAAAGAAGGAAAACAAAAAAGAGGAAAATGTGCAGACTAGAAGCAGAAGATTTCTAGGCAAACTTTACGTGTTGATCTGATACATACTGGATTTGCTGTAATTTGAGGAATGATCTTAGGTGTTAGTTTGCATTTTTGCTCTAGGGGGATTTTGATTAGATACTGTAAGAAATTAATTAACTTTTATGTTACTGACTCATCTAGCAGATTTTTATTTAAAATATGTACTTAGGACACAAACTAAAACAAAAATAAATTAACCTGATAATTTCACTTCCACTGGAGTCATCTGTGGGTCAAGGTCATGGAATAAGATACTAAAATTAATTTTGTAGGTGACAAAAATAATACATAGATCCATTCAAATCACTAACATTAACTGTAATTTGCCAACAGCCTTTGACCACAATTTCATTCCACTTTTGGAGACATAGTCATGTCATTCACAGTTTACTAATCTTGACAAGATCTTCTACTGTGAAAATCTGAAACCTCTTAAAATTTTTGAAAGGTTCTGCCTCTACCTCTCCATTCAGCACAGGAAGAGAGCAGATATTGTCAAGTAATTTGGTACCTGGCTGGGAGCAGCAGTGTTGTCCTTTCAAAAATCCTTCACTGGTCAGTGTGGAGGAGTGGGACTATGTGGGAAGATGGAGCTTCTAAGTTTTCAGGATGTCTCATAGAGTACTGTGAACCAGAGTGAGGAACACAGTTGCTGTGATTTATCCCCACAGGTAGCTCAGTCCCACACAGCTCACTGTCCCACAGTGGGGCTGGTGTCTCTTCTGTCTCTTTTGCTGCCCTAGTCAGTAAGGATACTGGAGGAAAAAGCGACGCAAAAGAAGTTGGGAGGGGACAGAGACAGAAGGCCTGATTTGGCCAAAGGGATATCCATACCATATGGCATTATGCTCAGATTATAAACTGGGGGCAAGGCTGGCCAGGGGATGTTGCTTGGGAAGTGGCTGGGCATCAGTCAGCTGGCAGTGAGCAATTGCATTGTACATCACTGTTAGGAAAACATTCCTGTCTGACCATACAGGAGTCATTGTGGCTATCAGACTGGCATCACCTGAGCTAGGATGAAAGACCCTTCACAATGAGCTGTGAAGCTGTCCTGTACCAGCTCAACCCCAGGTTTCACAGAGCAGAATCTCAGACATCTGGATCCTTTACATAATTTAACTGCCATTCAAAAAGAGAATAACATCTCAAGCTAGTGCCTTTGAGGAGAGACCCTAAACAAAGGACACCCTGAGGTTTTATACCCTCACAGTCTGTGTGTGGGAAAGCCTGGGGTTTTCCAGCTGAGTGCTTGGCTCCTGCTGTGTCTGCCTCTCAATGTTCATCTCCACAAGTCCTCATGCCAGAGTGTTGGCGCTGGGTCACGGCCTCATCTCATGCACAAGGCACCCAGAGCTCAACCTATAGCTCACACAGCAGCTGCACACTAAGCTACCAGCACTAAAGGTTCTTCTCAACATTCAGTAGCTTTTTATAGTCTATTATTATTGCTGGGTTTTTTTACTTTTCTATCCCATTAAACTGTCTTTATTTCAACCCATGAATTTCACTTTTGTCTAATTCTCTCTCTGCCATATGACAAGGGGAGGGAGGTAAGCAAACATCTCTGTGGTGTTTAGTTGCCTTATGGATTAAACCACAATAATAGATCAATTTTTATCTTTATCTCTAAACATTATAAACCCATATATTATTCAGAAGGAATGTAACACTATTATAGTTAAGAAGGACAATGCTCAACTTCATCTAAGAAAGCATTGCCTGCTTGTAATGCTGAAAGAAAATTACCATGACTGCACTATATCAAACTCTTAATAAAAAAACTTCTTGCAGTTATTGATATATTTTCATGTTTATCAATACCTGGAGCTTTGTTTTCTCTCCATAGAATCACAGAAGCATTTAGATTGGAAAAGACTTATAAGATCATCAAGTGCAACTGCTAACCCAACACTTCCAAGTCCACCAATAAACCATGTCCCTAAGCACTGCAGCTACACATGTTTTGAACAACTGCAGGGATAGTGTCTTCCACTTCCCTGAGCAGGCTGGTCAATGCTTCACTATGTTTTTAGTGAAGAATGTTTTTCCTGATATCCAATCTAAACCTCCACTGGTGCAACGTGAGGCCATTTCTTCTAATCCTGTCAGTTGTTACCTTGGAGAAGAGGCTGACCTCCACCTCACTGCTATCTCCTTTCAGGCAGTTGTAGAGAGTGATTAGCTGTCCCCTGAGCTTCTTTTTCTCCAGGTTAAACACCCCCAGCTCCCTCAGCTGCTCCTCATCAGACTTGTGCTCCAGATCCTCCACCAGCTTTAATGCCCTTCTCTGGACCAGCACCTCTATCTCTTTGTTGTTGTGACGGGCCCAAATACAATATTCAAGATGCAACCTCACCAGAGCCAAGAACAAAGGGACAGAAACTTCCCTAATCCTGCTGGCTTTTTCTGTGCTCCTATGCAGTATTTCTAGATCAACATCTCTTTTGGCAGACAGGCTTTGCATTCTGTCACACTACAGATTAAAAAAATTATCTTTTTCTTTTTCTCTTTTTAGATTTTGAATACTTAGCATAATTAAATTCTTTAATACTTCAGATCTTACTTTTAAAATCTGTTCTTTTTTAGCCTAAGATTCCTTATGTCTAATGTCATGATTACAACCTACAAGTTTTTAAATTGGATTGTCAGAACATGCTAATTTCAGTTATTTTAGAGTTTCTTCCAGATGGAAATCTGTCTTCTCCCACGTGACTTCTGCCAACCTGAGCTAACTATGCTGTAATGTTATTTTAATGAAGAGAGACTTTTAATTGAGCACCTGGGTCCCCAAATGTGTCTGATTTTCACAAAATTGGTAATATCTTGACTAGTTTTGAAGATGTACTTGTGTAAAAGAGGCTTTAAAGAAAGTGCAGACTGAGTAATCTGCTTAGCTTTTTTATGAAACAAATTCTTCTAATAATATTGAATTTTTTGTAGTTCCATCTTATTTAGAAAAGTCAATCCAAACTCAAACAACTATCTTCTCTATATCCTATTCTATCCCAATCATGTTTACAGAATGTTTTAGGATCTTAAAAATCCCCAAAGCTCAAAACTGTACCAAGAGAAATTTTGTTCAAGATAGAGAAATTGATATAATGTCAGGGGTTTACTGTAGTCTGGTAGATGATGCAAAGTATTGTACTTACAAATCTTAAAGTCGTGGTGCATAAATGTAGCTAAATCATCTTATGCCTATGAATGTTAAGGCTTCTTACATATGACATCTGTAGTTTATATATGTGACTTTCATACTGCAAGACTATAAGTAGTTTTTCTCAATAAAATAGCATTGCTGTATGCTTGATTTAAAGATATAAACCAGATTAACTTCTCATAGGGAGGTAATGGCATTATTTGTTAAATCAAATTGGTCTAAGAGTTGAGTTTTCCATGGATAATTTTTATCTATTTATGAAACAGAAAAACCTCCTTTCAAAACTAAATACATGTGCTGCCACTAGTACTTTATGTTTAGCTTGGTTTTTTGACTTGTAATTGTGTAGTTCAACCCCCATCAGCAACTAAGTACCATACTGCTGCTCACTCACCCCTCTCCCTTCCCCTCTAGGATGGGAAGAGAACTAGGAAAAAAGGTAAAAACTTGTGGTTTGAGATATGAACAGCTTAAAAACTGAAATAAAGTAAAATGTCATAATCATTAAAACAATAATAATAATCATAATAGTGAGGGAGAGACAGAGAGAAATAAAACTGAGGAACATTAAGTGATGCACAATAAATTGCTCACCAAGCACTGAGTAATGCTCAGCCAGTCCCTGAGCAGCCATTAGTGGCTCCCAGCCAAATCCCTCCAGTTTAAGGACTGATGCCTTACAGGATGCAATATCCTTTCAGTCAGTTTGAATCAGATGTCCTGGCTGTGCTTCCTCCTGGCTTCTTGTGAACCTGCTCACTGGAATAGCATGGGAACCTGCAAAGTCTTGACTTAGAGCAGCGCTACTTAGCAATAGCTAAAACATTGTTGTGCTATCAACATTATTCTTACACTAAATCCAAAACACAGGACTGTACCAGCAACCAAGAATAAAACTAATTATCCCAGTCAAAGCCAGGACAGAAAGCACAGATGACAGAAAAGGATAGGGAACAGAGAAGGGGCTACACATCATAAAGATGAATCACACATGTAGAAACAAACTTGGGTGCATGTCCTGGAAGTGAAAGCCAAACAGTGTTTTATTGCAAAAAGAGAATGAAAATAATTTATCATTAATAAACAAATTTGTGGCATAGCCATCATGTAAATAACTCACCTGATAGATGTTACTGGTTTTATAGATTAAAATGTTTGCTGTGTTAGTTGCAAATGAAGTGATGAGTAATCTGAAACTTAAGAGACTGTTAGAAACTCTGGGTAAAATGTTTTATTTCTGAGTTTGTATGTTCTCCAAGGAAAATGCTTTAATTAAAATACTGGAAGCCTCCAAACACCATCTATTTTAAAGGCATAAAGCTGTAATATCTTACATTTGAAGTAGATTTGTACTTGTTTATATTCTCCGCATGAGTATTTCACACTTTTAATATCTCTATGTGAATGTGTAACAATTAAATGATAGGCATCTATTTAACTACAGGTGACGTGCAGTACAAGATAACACATTATAATAACCACTTTCAATGCTAATGGTTTGTCATTGGTTCGTACATGCTATAAGAAAAAAATAAATTTCTAGGTAATTCCTAAGAAACTGTTTAGGCAAAATTCCAAAAGATGCCTTCAGCAAATTTTAATGAGCTTTAAAAAAAGAAACCTTAACTAATTTGCAGGAAAGATTACTTTAATGAAACATAACTTTTTCTTAGTTTAAAATAAATTCTTTATTGCAATGCCATTAATATCAGAAGATCACAACTGTTTAGTGAAAAATTGTACCATTTTATAGACTAGAATTTTTAATGAATGATTTAGTCAGATTTTATTTCATCAAAATGCAACTAAATATATATCTGTAGGTATGTATAGAAAAATAAAATCAATATTTGTCATAATAAAGCTTCATGAAAAAGAAGAAGTGTTATGAGAAAAATTCTATCCTTTTTATAATTCTGGTCTCATCAAATGATAGTTCAGGATAGAACTGAAGAATTTTATGGCATCACATGAGTAATTTTCCATCCCTTCAGATGAACACCTTAGACCGAAGACTCTCTTTAAAATAAATGTGAATTTATCCTGAGGTCCTAATATAGTAGCCTAACTCTGACCTTTCACACTGATTTGTGAGTGTTGAGATTCTTATTCTGCTGCAAAGATGATTAAATGAGTCACCTTTGAATCAACTTGTTAAGTTATATGATATAAGCTCATATGGACACCAACGGAAGAGTTCAGAGAGACAATGCCAGGAGTGGGCACTAAATAAAGTTCTGCCAGGGTACTTTCAGATTCATCCCTATGGGAGCCCCAGACAGACCCCTGTGTGCCTCTAAGGGGGAGAGCAGAGTGGGGTTTGCCTGTTGGGAACCAGGAGAGGTTCATGTGGGTGCCCTGAGGGTCTGTCTGTTACCCATGTACCTGGCATGGGGGTGTGCACTGTGTACGTGGTGTATAAATTTTAATGATGTGCCTCTGCAGGGCACGGAGAGGGACTCAGTGATCCTTGTGGGTACCTCCACGTGGGCCTCCCAGCTCAGCATACTCTGTGCTTCTGTGGTACATGTGCTCTGTGTGTTTGTGCTTGTGTCAGTCTTCCTGCTGGTTAAACCTGGAGCTATGGCAGCCTCATCTTGGCCACAGCGTGTTTTCCTCTAGCAATATCTATACTTTCCTCTAAGAACATCTATCTGATAGTTGAATAAGATATGTCCTAACATCCCTGTAATGCCTTATTTGTGGTGCATCATTGCAAAATTACCTTTAAAATACTTTCAATATGTCAGAGGAATGACAGAAATTAGTTTTAAATTTAAGATTGCTTTACTATAATTGCAAATAACAATTTACTGAGAAGACAATCAAAAAGAAGTTATGAACAGAGATATAAATTACAGTTTGATATTAAGAACTTATATACAATTCCTACTCACTAGTTTTGTTCATCTTGGTCTTGTACTCCATGACATTTTTTTTAGCTTTAAGTTCAAATGAAGTTCTTACTTCAAAGCAGGATTCAATCAGTCCAGCGGTGTTGCTTAAGCTTTCATGCCCACACCAAGTGAAACTGAAAGCAGCTATTTGAGACAATTCCATAATAGACCCATTTTGTTTCTCAAAAGCTTTGTGTGCATTAGGAAGTCTGCTGAAGGGTTTGATGCCTGTGAAAAAATCACAAGCCTCAGAAAATTAGCCAAGTTATATTTTTTCTAGGTAACAGCACCAAGTGCTAAAACTGGGTTAATGACTAAACTACTGAAAAATAAC
>VZSJ01000371.1:800876-814330 GCA_013398405.1 Pheucticus melanocephalus | reverse complement strand
CCCTTCTTTTCGATACAGTTTAAAAATCTGGTTTTATTGTGCTTCCTGAATCATTAGATTCACTTTTACTAAAAACACGAAAGCAACAATCCCCTCCTTTGACCCTGCTACATTCAGACAAAAAAGCCAAATGAAATTCACTGACCCTCTGTCTATTCTCTGGTGCAGTGTTTATATACTTAGTGAATTAATGATCCCAATTTAATAGTGAGCTAATATAACTATGCATTTTTATTCTTCAGTGCATGTCACAAAGCATGCATATGACATTTCCTTCTGCAATGTGTGCCACAATAATGTTGTTTGAGCTCTAACTACTAAGGTACTTCTAAGCAGAAAAGAGGTAAGAACATCCTTTTCATGTGAAAATATCCACATTCCTCTGAAATAACTTTGAATTACAATTTTTCTTTCCCCTTTTGTAATTAAAAGTTAATTGTTATTCTCTTAGCTAAGAAAGAAAAAATGTGAAAAAGAAAAGGGAGATATTCATAGACTAGACTTTCTGCCTTTGATCTAATATTTTTAATTTCAGAAGAGGATCTCTGCATCTTTTCTTTTGAGAGTATAATGACTACAAAACTACTTATGTTACCTGGGTCATGCTTCAGATGACTGAATATTATTTTGCTAGAATATTGCCATCCACATTCTTGTATTTAGGACTTTATATTATTGGCAGGTTCACAGTACTAATTCCAGAATTTAAATTTTGAATTTTCAAGTCTTTCTTGGAAGTCTGGCTATACTATTCACAGAAAAAATGGTTCATGCAAGTGTTTATATGTAGCTGACTTCAAATGGTTCACAAATTAGATATGTGTCTTTAGAGATACCTGTTTCTGGTTTTGCACCTAAGTGGTTTTCCCATTAACAATAAACATATATGCAAGTGGTAAAGCTCAACTTTTAATTTTATCTTTGCGTCATTTTTCTCATAAAATTATTTTTACTATATTCAGCAAGTGTTCCTGAGATATTAAATTCTTACATCTCCATTTACCAATTTAAAACATGCCTCTGTAGATTATTTTCTTCAATGGCCTATTATGTAATCTATGTCTACAGGCAGGAGCAGTTATGCATTACTTCTTAATTCCTTATTTCTAAATGTGTTCCTGCCTCATTTTATTACAGCTAGCTTGTCTGATTTAAATGCTTTCAATGCTTGTAATCTCTTCCGGCTTAGTTCTTCTATTTCTTCAATTTAGAAGTTTTTACACATTATCTTTAACTATGTCACTCTGATTAACAGAATAGAGGTAAAATCAAGGTAATTGTCATCTACTTTTGGTCTTTAATACTTTTAAAGTATTTACTTTAAGTAAACCCATGGTTTAAACCTGGTCTAGTGCTTGGAAGTTGTCTTTTTTTTTTTCCTTTCTTATCAGCTAAGCTAATTTTTTCTTTATTGCTTTTTCATTTGTGTTTTTGTCTGTTTCATATCTCACTGCCATTAACGAATCCTTTTACTACATTTCTTTTCTTCATTGCAGCACTTTTTTTTTAAATACAACACTCCACAATATGCTAAACACATTGATGGAAAGTGTTCTGTATGTCTGATTAGTTTATATTATGCAATCACAGCAGTTACTGAAGCAGAAGTGCAAATGAATGGTGGTATTCTATAAAAACCAAATAAATACTAAACAGAAAGTCAAAATTTTAGTGGAGAACACATATGCAACTTACATTTTTCCAGAACAATGAGAGTAAAATTCCTTTCCAAAATCCTTTATATACATTTTAGTATATATTGGAAAGAGATACATTATTTAATCTTTGGCATAAATATTAGAGAAAAAAAAGGACGAAGTTCAGCTTGCTGTATCTCAATAGATATCCTTATCTTTAGAAATACATTGTATATTTTCAGTACTATTTTTAGCCATTTCAGAAAAAAAAAGAAAATATTTGAACCTTAATATGTAAAAGAATCCTCCCATATTGTTACTTGTATGGTCACTGCATATCACTGTTTCTTTCTGATTTTCTGAATAAAAAGTGAAAAAAGTAAGTTTGTAAATTTATTCTAGGCCTAATCAAAAATCAGAAAAAAAAGTTTGAAAATTATGAAGTCTTTTAAAATGGATCTTTTGGTCTTATGATTGAAATTCCAAAAAAATGTTAATCACAGTCCCCAAAAACGTCTAAGAACCAGAGTAGATTAGTGAGACAAACTGCAAGATTCATTGAATAAATTATGGGTATATTAAGCAAGGTAGCATCAGTAATCACAGTTATTCAAGTTTGCCACCTGCCTAGTGATTAGCTTCCTATGAGCCTCATCATCGTAATGTTTTAATAAGGGGTTTGGATGAAAGTGAAGAGGTGGCTTCACAGCTTTTTATGGGAAATTGTTTCCTACTGATCTTGCATAGCATGGAAAAAATTACATGGATAACAATATTATGAAGCTTTTTCAATTGCAGTTGTCCTATGGGTTATTTCACTGGGGTGAAGCTTCAGTTCAAGGTCTTTCTTCCATAAAATAATCCGATGTAGTGTACAGTGGATACGTAGACCCCCAGACTGGGAGCATTGCTTCTCATATTTGATGTCCCTAAATAATGTCTCTGGATAGGTTTTTTTCCCAAACCAGAAATAAAATTGCTCACAGTTGATAAATTTGATGAAATTGTAATTAAGTCACTGTTTTTGAAACTGAGTATTTTAATGAACCCCTTGTCTCAGCAACTTCAAATAAAATTCAGCTGCCCTGTGAAGTTGCTCAAAATCTATACGCACCCATTTATCACAACCAGGTTCTAATGTTAAGGTCCCTGCACTTCACCATAGAAGACACTCTACCCCACAAGCAGCACATAGACCCATAGACTCATAGACTTAATAGCTAAATTCTTTCTTCCTGCAGATCTCTACAGGCTCTGACAGCCATATATACCCCATAATGTATTCCCACCAGGCCTGCAAAAATTCACTTGTCATAATACACCAAAGATACAACTCAACCAAAGCAGATTGGTGCTTCATCTTACATTTTGATCTTTCAAGTTATACTTAAGAAAAAAAAAAATTGAAATGCAAGACACTTTTTTTTTTTGGAACCCATTTATGGTTCATTATTGTAACGAGATAAACAGGCCTAGCCCAAACATTTGATCTGCAGATATCAACTTTCCATGTGAACTCAAAGACTGCTTCCACCATTCAAAAGGATTAACAAAGATCAGGACAGTTCAAAGAGTGGCAGAAGGACAGTGCAGGCTTCAAACAGTCAGCAAAACTCTTCACAGGAGTAATAGAAAAACAAAACAACACTGGTCACTCTATCACAACTCAAACCTGCACAATATACTTGGCAACTAAGAAGCATACTTAGTTTTTATGATTGGATTTAAAAAAAAAGCCAATCAAACAAACAATCTCTAGATTTTTAATATGACTTTTCCCCCTGTAGTAATTACAAGGTAAAAAAAAAAAAAACAAAACAGTAATTTTTGAGGAAGAAGACTACAAATGGGAAATGCAGACTGTTGCGGCAGATCTCAGTAGTCCATTGCTGACTCCTTGAAGTAAGCAGTCAAAAAGAAAAAAGTCTCTGATATTACACCATCCATATTAAAATATGAAACAGTTGACTTTAATATACTGTTTGAGAACCTGAGAGAGCCAAGATTTGACTGATCTCATTAGGAGATCCTTGGATTTTTTTAATAGTTCAGGTTCATGGGCTTTTTAAGGTTAGCAGTTACTTTACAATCTATAAGTAATTTTTCATGTTTTTGTTACAGTCCAACCACATTTGTTCTACCAAAACATGCCATGGCTTGTTGTTGCCTGTTACTTTATCAGATATCACAAAGAACAGTACTGAAATTCATACAGCATGCTTTCCAAATATGACCCCTTCCTTTTATGTTACAAAAAGACACTATTAGAGGAAAATTATAGAGACTATCACTGTATTTGGAAAGGGTTATAGTATAGGCTTTATTTTTTTTTTACTTTTATTGCAAGATCATGAGGGCTTTTTTACAGTTATATCATGATGAAACTTACTATAATGAATATGAACAAGTAATTAAAAAACATGGAGGTTTACATTTTAACCTGTGAAAATACAGAAAGCAAAAATCTTTATGCAAAAAAGTAGTGTTTAGAGGATGTGACAGAGTAAATTTGGGAAGTTGTAAGAGAATACAGGAATCTTTCTTACTCCTTTATTAATATATCACATCATCTGTCCTGATATTTCCGGAAAACTGGGACCGTCTCCTTAGGAATTCACAACAGGTGTTGCAGAAGTTTTTTACAAGGCTCCTTGACCCCCTGCCACAGTGCATTTTTGATGCTCTGATTCACCACAGTACCTTTCCCTCACTTGATTTCCTCACAGATGCAATAATTTCCTTTCCTCCTTTCCTGGTTCATAGAGCATCATTTCTTGCAGGCATCATTTTCCTCAGAGAGGAGGAAGGGAGTGGGAGAAAAGGATGAGGGAGGAAGCACAGTTTTGGTCCCAGTTCTAAAGTAGAATGCTCAAATCCAAGAAACAGACTGGCTATGAATGGCAAGGGAGGGGAGCAATGGACTTGAGAAGGGACTACGAATCCAATGCACAGCTAGATTATGATAATTAAATAACAACAAAAAGGCTGACAGAGTGCCTAAAATTTTTCATAGTGCTTGAAATAATATACACCTAAAATCATAATACGCCTGACATATCAACATGTATTCATCACAGATATGTGTGATGACAATTCCTCATCATTTTTGGAGAAGATTGTTATTGGCTTGTTTATGTTCATTTGTTTCCAATTGTTGCCTATCTCAGAAAGAGAGAAGCTGAGGTTCCATTACTCAAGTAAAATAAACACAGTGAATGAAGAAGCAAAGGATATAAATAACTGCAAGCTATCAGAAGTTTCTCCATTCTCCAAAATATGCTCCAAAATAGATATTACCCTCTCACATTCTTTTTCTGTCATCCATTAACTCTGTGAAGTTATTTATAATTTATTGCCTACCAATACATTTATTATCTGCTGCTTCCTGACAAATATAGGATGCTATGTCACATCCTTTAACATAACAGAAGTCATGATTTCTGCAAGAGAAGAGATTTACCCATTTTTGGGTTAACACAGATGCCTTAATGATCCTACCACTATACTTACTGTGATATAAAATAGCAAAAAAAACCCCAAACTGAATACAACCTTCATTCCATTCAGCTAGGCTTTCTGATTTTCTTTTCCCTGAGAATTCATAACAGACATTAACTGATTGAAAACAAAGCAATAGATGTTTTATTCTCTGTTGTCATCTTATTCTAAACCTTCCATACCTTCTCAATGAGCTCTCAGGGGCAACTCCACACAGCATTGACTCCTTCCTCTGCACAGCACCCAACAAACTCCCCTCTCATCTCACCCACTCTTTTATAGCACTCATCCTTATTGGATACAGCTGTGGCCTGTTAAGGGCAGGCCTGTTCCTAATTGGTAATTAGTACCGCTGCAACTCCTCAGGGGTGAGATCACCTTCTGCACTATCTTTATTCTCTTACATTCCATCCTCCCACAATTCTCAACAAACAAAATCTCACCATTCAAATAAGGATATGAATCAGGACACAAAGTGGATTGACTTTTGTGACTTTGAAGCATTTTCCAGGTATCAGATGTGTTGTATTTCTTTCTATATTGCTCTTTAGAAAAGTATGTTTTCATATGTACAGCTTTACAATTCAGTCTGAAAATGTGTTGCCATTCTCTAAGAGGCAGAATACTTCATAGTACTATAAGACATGATTATTACTAGTATGTAATGAAACTTGATTAATAATACAAGATTTTAAGAATGTAGTTTTTACCTTTCAAAAATAATATTATAAGTAAATATTTTTACTTTAATATTTGACTATTTACTTAGATAAATAAAAACTTAGGTCAAAGAAATGTCATTAAAAAAATCTGCCTCCTTCTTCTGTGATCTCAGTTCAAGCTGTAGGAAAATTAATTAAAATTGCCACAACCACTAATTCTGTACTTAGAACTTGTTACATATTCAAAGGAATTGATACATAGAATAATGATAACATAAGGATCCTTCTCTGAAATTAGAATGCTCATAATGAATTATATTTTAAACATTTAATTATTTTAGATGGAAATTTATTGATCTGACAATGACCAATGTCATCATGGGTATGGACAAGTGATGAAAAATGGATCCTATAGTTTTATCAATGATTCTTCAACTATATCTACAAAAGAATGATTGAGAGGTGAAGCATACTATAAATTTGCTAAACTATAAAAACAATGGCAAAGTTTATTATAGCCCATAGATTATCAAGTGGAGGAGAATTGTGTATTACTGCTTCCTCCATAAGTAACAGATTAATCAAATGTCAAAAGATCTTGGCATGTGGGAGGCAGTGAGACTTGTGTTTTGAAGCAGTGTGAGAGGATCATAAAACTCAGTATTTAAAAAGGGTTGGTTTTTGTCCTGCTTTTATAATAACTATATCCATATTACTAGCATATCATATGGAAAAATATGTCCAAAATATTTATCTGGATAAAATCCATCAAAGTTGTAAGACTATTTTACAGTACTGACTAATTACTAATGCAAGTTTATTGAAATATATGTTGATAAAACTGAATAAGGTTGATCAGGCATGCATTTCTCTCTCTTATCAGAGTAAATACCTGCCCTATGGTTTGATTGGAAATTAATTATTTTTAAAAGTACTCCTAAATTCATGCAATATGGCATTGATACTCTGACTGAGTAAGGGACTAGAGACAAATATAGCAAGTACTTTTCAGACTTGTACATGTAATCTTTAAACTTGTCTTTGATAATCAGTATTAATAAACCCTACTATCAAAATATTCAGGAAATTTAATGTGTTTACTCTTCCATCTGTCAGTATGTACTGGACATTTTCTACTGATTTAAACAGAAGAAAATTTTAAAATAATTTCCCTTGAAAACACAAGGATGCTACAATACTTTTACAGGTTTGCCCATAAGAATTTCATTATCTGTCAGAGAAACGGGATGAGTCCTGATTTGAATTTTTTTTTCTCCTAATGGGTCTATATAAAAAGCGCCTTTATGTGTTATTTTGTATAAAATAAGGGGTTTTTTCCCCTAATTCTGCTAATGTTTTTCAAAAACACTATTAAAAACTTATGAAAAATAGGGAATTTTTTTTTCTGTGAGGCTAAATATTATATTAATTACATAAAATTTCAATCTAACAGTTTCCTCTTGCTCAGATCTTTTTACCTTTTAATTTACTATGATAAATAAGTAAATGTAAGTAAGCAGGAGTTCAGTAATATAGATTTTAATATTAAGTCAAACAAGACATGAGAGGAAAAATATTATGCATACAGTAACTTTTCTGTAGCCATGCAAACCAGGAAGATCTAGCTATTGAGGCACAGTGTAATAGACAGCCAGGATGAGCTGATTTTTTAAATAAGTAATGTAATATTAATTTTGAAGCCTGATTATACCAGTGATTTCCACATACTTTCTTGAAATAAATTTGCATTTTATGTTTAATTGAGTTGTTGTCATTATGTTCATTGCTATGATTTTGTCCTACAATAAAGACAATTAAAGCAAAGAATTTGTTTTGCTCAAATAACTTTAATGTTTTCATATTTTTGTATTGCCTTTATATGCCTTTATGTTTAGTGCATTCTGGACATTTAATGTCTTCATTCAATTTAGGAAAATATAATATGCTGAGCAAACAAAGTATTCTTGAACCACTCTTGCTATTAATCTTAGCAAAGAAGGTTCTGTGCAGTTAGAGAACACTATGATTTTTTTAAACTATCAGCATTCTTGAGGTACTACATAAAACTATGTAACTTTAGTTTCAATTTCTTTTCAAATAAAATAAAGACCTCAAAAAAAGTATTGAAGCAGAAGATGATTTTTTTTTTTTTTATTTTGTTTTAATATAGTCACAAGACAGGGACGAAATGATATGATTAATAGGTGCTGTCTGGATCATGCTTCACTGAGCTCTAGCATAAAAGTACTGTGGCTAGGACAGTGAAAATATGTACCTGAAACAGGAAGCCCAGAGAACACATTAAAACCTTTAAAAAAGGGTTTCAGCTTTTTATGGAGTCTTTCTCTCACTTTACTTGCAACCTCAATGTGATTAAAGGTATAAAGAAGATTTTATTAGCAGTGCAGTAAAAAACTTGCCAGAGATGTAACATCACCATCAAGTCCACCTGCATGGGCTTCCTGGAAGGAAATATATAAGACAATTGAGATATCTTGGTCCAGGGCACAACAATGAGATTAAGGGGGTTTGTGCTTTCAAATCTACAGACAGTACACTGCAACTTTGCTAAGAACTAGGTTTTTCAGGGCATGTCACAATTTATCATGACTTACATTTTAAGATCTAATTGAAGATAATAATTAAGTGACTTAAATCATATTTCCCAAGATACATTCGAAATTGCTGTTGGAACAAACCTTTTAGAATGAATGAGTTTGGACAAAATTAAAAGTAATGCACTTTCAGACAACATGTGAAATTACAAGAAATTTTACATACTTAGAGCTGTTTAAATTGCAAAGAAGTGCTTGTATATGGATACATACTTTAAGTGATGAAAAGGTATTCAATTTGATGCAGTAGATACTTAGACTGGGTTTTATGTCATCATATGTAGGTGTGTAGATGTTGCTTTAAAATTAGTAGAGAGAAATTAGCACTTCTATAACATATTCTTCCTTCTTTTAAATTCTTGCCAGAATTCTAATTTTTCTTATTAAAATTGTTTATTTCCACTGACTGTGGAAACATACACCTACACCTACACTTTTGGTCACTGAGGCAAGAAGGAAGCAAATCACAAAAAGCATATATCTTCTAGCATGAACATCTATTATATAGATAGTAAAGTGTATACACACATACAAAAATTTGTCTTGGTATTTAGCATATGCATATAAAATTATATCATATTACAAGTGCAATTGGATATGTAATGTGAAATATGTATAACGTGACATTTAGTTGTTGAAAAGACACCTGGATTCTAAATAAATTCTCTTGAAATCAGAGAAATTACTTGAAGACACAGAATTAGCTGCAAAAATTGCCTGTTCAGATCACAAATTGTTCCTTCAAAAGAGAATTATTTTGTGAGGTTTCATTCTACTAACTTCAGGAAAAAAAAGTCTGAACAATCTTTTTTTCTCTAGAGATTGTACTGGCAAAAAAAAACCAGAAGCAGAGCAGTGGAAAGACTCTGTAAAAAATATGTACTTTGTTACTTACCAAAGTAATAACACAGACTTTTTAGTAATTGGAACTTCAAGTCTCATATCTGACAGTTCAGCTCTCAGTTTGCAAAATATCTTATGAACTAAATTTTTGTCAAGAAGAAGAAACCTTTTCCTTCTTTTTTTTTTTAATTTTATCTGAAAAACAGAGTTTCAAAACCATAGAGCTAGAGTGGCCATGGAGTCCTTAAAGCGAGAGTATGATTTCACATAGAAGTAGTTCTTATACAGAGGGAAAAAATTAATTTCCCTGAGGCTGAATCTTGGGTTTAGAAGCATTTTATTTTCTTTGAAAAAAACCAGTTAAGTATTCCCTGATAAAATCAGATATATTGATGCTTGTACATTTTGACGTATTCTTTCTACCAGAAAACACAATTTAGTGTTGAACCTCTTTGAGATATGATGTAAATCATGTTGAAATTAAATTTTGGATTGATTACTTTATATTGCTTCCTTCAGAAGCAAACAATTCTAATCATCCATATACAAAGTACAATGGGATATGCTCAAATACAGAAATCAGGGTGCTTCTTCCATTAGGTCAAGTGTGGAAATTTAGAGACTGTACTGCTATGCAGGCATAACTGGGAAAAAAAATTCAAAAAATTTATGCATCATATTCTATTATCCAGTTAAATTGCTATGAGTAAATGTAAAAGAAAAATAAGATTACTTATTCACCTAAAGAACTAACAAATTCCACAGACTTTTTAATCAATACTTACACTTTATCCCTTTCCTGAGGAACACCAAAAAGGGATTACTATTGTATTCAACAGTCCTCTGTAGAAGTGCTCATTTCCTCATGTGTAATCTTGACATTTTGTGTTTATGCTTCTGTGGGATCTTCCATTAGTTCTCTCACATCTCATTCATTTCATTCATTTAAAATCTATTATTGCTCTTTCACCTTTCTTTCCACTTGAAGACCCTGTCTCTAGTAGTTCAGGTATAAAATTACAACAGCATTAAAAGCCCCTAATTTATACATACATAGAAACATGTGTGTGCTCATAAACATAGGTTTATTTTAAGAATAATTTCTGAATTCTACTTTGATGACAGTTTCTTCTTATTAGTTTATTTCCTAATACCTCCTTAAAAATTGATTTCTTACACCAGGAATGAGAGGAACAAAGGGTTAGATTAGAGGAGAGAATAATCTGACAACTGAACAATTTGACATAATGTTGATTCATGACTAACAAGACTCCTGGCCTGCAAGAGAGGAAGAAAATTGCATGAGTTGGTTTCAATTTATATCCATATAAAAGAAGCATGAGATTCATCTTCCAAGGGGTGTTTGAGGATGCTCTTGCAGTCATAAATAGTTCTATACAGAATTGGGTAGTTACAGATGGAAATTCAATACCCCAGAAGGGGAGTATTCATTAGTTTCAGAAGTCTTAAAATTGCTTGTTTCAACACTTGGTAAGCAGAATTCTGTTTAAAGCAAACCTATGTCTTTCCAAATACCAATAAAATTTGCCATTTCCTGAAATATTTTAAAGGAAAACAGAGACAAAAATGCTGTAACTTAAGCTTAAGCAAGTTTCTATTATAAGATTGAGTTCTGAACGTTCACTTTTGTTTTCTGAGACTTAACAACTTGCTTAACTGTAAGGTAAATTATATCCTAAGTACACAGTAGAGACAAGATAGATAAAACTATATCAGAATGCTGTCAGTCAAATGTCTATTTGAATAGTTAAAGAAAACCTTTTTTATCAATATACAAGAAAAAGAAATTGTGTTTGGGTTTGCTGCATGTAAAATTATATACATCAACAGCATACAACAAAACAGAAGTGTTGTGGGGATTAAATGTTTAGCTACATATAATTTCAACTGTGTTAGTGGCATTTTGACTGAAATAGTAACTAGTTAGATTTGTAAAGATTTTGATAAGACTAAAAATAGACAGGTAGGTCTTCAAGCAACCTGTTCTGTAACTTCAGAGAATTAAATTGGTTATATTATCCCCTGAACAAAAGCCCTTTCTATCATTACTAGGGTGAAAAAATAAATCATCCAGATGTTGGATACATGCCTAATGGATGAGAGGAGTATTAAACCCCTGGTATTTTGATGTGGAACTGTCTGAAACAAGAAACATGGGGAAGAAAATACTTTGAATATACATTAAGAATTTTTAGAGCAAAGAGAAGTCAAAAGTAACTATCCTTCATTGCATTCAGTACTAAGTTGACTAGTGTTTTGAATGATTCCTTTGTAAGAAATCCCTAAATATTGAAGACATGACAAGTCTGTACTCCTTATGTATTATAAGTATGCAAAATTTCCCTTTGTTTTTCATAGCCTAACTAGGTAGGATGGTGTGAGGATTTGTTTGCTTTTTTAAAATTTTTTTTGGTCTTATATAGTTAAGAGACATAGCAGGTAAAGTAACTGATGTTAAATTACAATTGGTTTGTCATTTATGAATAGCAGAAAGATTAATTGCATGAACAGTGTGGCATTGAAATGATTGTATGAAATACAAGTATTAATTTTGTCATGGTAACTAGAACACTACACCTGCCAAACATGTCTTGCCATCAAGGGTTAGATTCATGGGGGTGAGACTAGGTCTTGTATGGAGACGATAGATGATTTTAAAAAAATTGTGGTCCTGACACAGTTATAAAAGGAAGAAAATAATATTCTTTATATACATTCTAATGTTGTATTTCTGCATTATAGAATTGTAATGAATGTTACATTATGACATATTTATTTTATCTGAGAAGAAGACAATGGTGGGTAGCACAGAATTTGGAGCTGTAGGGAGATGCTAAAAATGCAAAGAATAGCAGGGGTATGAAGATGTACAACTGAGGAAATTTATGAAAACTAAAGAAAATCAGAAGTCAATATCCAGTTTAAACATAGAGAAAAGTGAGGTTCAAGTCTTAAAATATTTTCATTCAAAGACATAATAACAGCCCTGAATGCAATAAATTGAGTTTAGAGGAAGTAGGACCAGAATTGTTGATGAAATCCACACCAAATAATTATGTGAGTTTTGACAGTTTCTATGGTACCAGGCTTCAGTGCTGTATGCATGCTGTTTCATTTTAATTAGGGATGTCAGGAGGGAATAAAATACTCCCTGTACTACACCAATATTTCTGGGGCTTGACATAAAAGGAAAATTGACTGTGGTGGGCTGACCTTGACTGGCTGCCAGACACCCACACATCTGCTGTCCCACTCCCCCACCTTAGCAAAACATGGGAGAAAGAGAGCCTGCTGCAGTATGGGCTCATCATGGGCTGCAGCTTCCTCCAGGCCATGTCCAACTGCTCCATGACAGTCATCCTTGGGCTGCAGGAAAATCCTTCTCCAGCACCTGGACCACCTCCTCCCACCCCTCTTCCCTGATCCTAGAGCTCACAGGGCTGCATCTCAGTTGCTCTTCACTGCTTGTGCATAATTTTACTCTTTATCAAGCCTGATCTCTCTTAAATCACACAGACATGGCTGAGGGGCTCAGTCACACCCCATGGCAGGTCCGATTAAGCTGTTTGGAATTGGCTGTGTCCAGACTGGGGCAGCCCTGGCTGCTCCCCACAGAGGCCTTGCTGTTGTCATTGCCAACACCTGGGCACCTGCACCCATTGGAGCAGGATGCTCTGTCTGGAGTGGGGATGATACAGCTTGACAAATCCCCTTTTTGCCAGGATATCAGTGGTGAAAAGAAAAGGGAGTGTCATGTTGCTTTTGCTATTGAATTATGCTGGTAAGAGCCTTACTCATCAATCCCAAACTTAAAGACCCTGAGGAAGAACAGTGTCTCCTCATAGAAACTGGCATCAGTGAAGATGTGGCGGACCTGATAAAATACCTGATAAACAAACCAATGAGTAATTGTACTGATAACTGACCTAAAGGTATTTAGCTGACATATGACTGACAGTAAATCACTTTATTCTTTATACTATAAAAGCTCAGTCCCACATTTTAATGATAGGTTTTCCTAACATACACTTTCTTGAGGTGTGAGTATGATGGTATGGGTAAGTGTGGTGGTTTGGCAGGAAACAGGTTTTCTGGGAGGTTGTGGTCAAACCAATGGGTGCTCAGATTTTAATATTGGCATCTCTTTTGTCCACTGAAGTTTGGATACGCCTCTGAGA
>VZSJ01000371.1:719378-800866 GCA_013398405.1 Pheucticus melanocephalus | reverse complement strand
AGACACACACACACACACACACACACACACACACACACACACACACACACACACACACACACACACACACACAGGGGTTAAAAAGCAGGGCTCTGGCCATGGGAAGCTCTCTTGGGACTTCGGCGGGACAGAGGTTGGATCTCCCTCCCCTGTCCAGCTGCTGCTGCTGGACGGGGGAGGGGCAGCCATGCGGTAGGCCTGGGCCTGGACAGAGATGAGAGGTAGAGAGGCCTTGAGGATGGAAGGGTGGAGGAGGTGGAGGAGCACCAAGAGACATCGGGCAGCCCCCCGCCAGGGGAGAGAGAGAGAGAGGGAGAGCCGGCGGCGTCTGAATTTGAGAGCGGCGCTGAGAAGGGAAGGGGCGGGTGCGGCGAGAAGGTGCCCAGCAGGGCAGCGTGGGAGCTCCAGAGCTCCGGACAGGCAGAGACTGAAATTTTTAACCCTTTTCTTGCATGATGGAAACCTTGCAAATGCTGATCCTCCTGGAGCTGAATGAGAAGAGAGATAAGAGATGAGATAAGAGGGGGTGGGCCACGAGGGAAGCAGAGGAGACTCTTGAGTGGGAGGCGGGGAGAGGATGGAGTAGCCTTTAGCTGGACTTTTCTTGTGTGGCCATGGACGGAACCATTGTTTTTCCTGTGACACAGAGACTGCATTTAGGGGAGACAGGCCTCAGAACCAGAAGAGTCAGTGTGGATGCCCCTGGGCCCCAGGGGGTGCAAAAAATGTGGGGGGGAGACAGGCGTCCCGAACGAGAGACTGTGCTTTTTGGAATGAGACAATGCATCCTTGAAAAAACAACCCTAGAAGCAGCTCTGGTTCATGCACAGTAGTGAGATCACTGAGCATGGAAGGAAGATGTCACCATGGCAAAAGATTCTCCAGGCGGTGCTATGAGTGACATGGAAACACACGAGGTTTCAGCAGTGTTTCCAGGGGAAGCCTATGGTACAAAGAAGGACTCCTTCTCCTCCTGATGGACTGAGGATTGAGTATTCTAAAGGGTGGTGCCGGACTGAGAGTTAGTGATTTGGAAGATGTATTCTATTGGGAATTTGGTGGGGGGGGGGGGAGGAGGAATATGTTTTTGTAAGATTTTCATTTTCTTTTGTTTTTTTTTTTTTTTTCTTTTTTCTTTTCTTTCTTGTAGTTTAGTTATTTTCTTGTAATGTAGTTAATAAACTTTCTTTGTTACTAAGTGAAAGCCTGCTTTGCTTATTCCTGGTCACATCTCACAGCAGACACCAGGGAGAGGGTATCTTCATGGGGGCACTGGCATCTGCCAGTGTCAAACCATGACAGTAACATAAATACCTATATAATAATTGTGGGGGTTTGTTAGCTTTGATATAATTGCTTTAGTATTGCTTTAAAATAGTGCACTATAGTTACAGCTATCTGTAGTGCAATAAATAGTTCTGATTAAGATATTTTAGTCTAATCATTATCAAAATCAATTTAAATAATTTATTTATATGTTTGTTTTGCCATTTTTGATCAAAGTTGTATAAAGATTTAATTACACCTATGTAATTCTTTAGTCATAAGCCATTGACTAAGTCTGGGGCTAAGACTAGATCCAGACACACCCAAGTTCCTCTCTGAGAAGGTGGCAGGAAGCAAGGAAGTCCTTTCTGTGCTTTGTGAGTCATCTTAAGGACTTCTCTAATGAACACTGTGCTAAACCCCTATTCTGCCTGTGATACCAATACGTTGACACAAGGTACTGAGATTAATTTTGCTTGTTGACTGTACTTCCTGAATCACACATGATATTTTTTAATTGCATGCATTAACAACAAAAAATTACATCAAAAACTGATAGTCCCATTCTAAGTCCTTCATTCATTTGATCACAATTTGATATTACTCTTTGTCTCATTGGCTCTGAAATAGACAGTTTCTGAGGAGATAAATGTGAAGAATAAGATACCACTCTACTTCTAGTCTGAAACAGAAATGAAGCATTACATAATGTATTATTTCAGCCTCTGGGTATTTCTTGTGTGTGATGACTTCTTTTATTTACAGTAATTTCACTTTAAGGCCTAAGAAATCAGGGCATATAAATCAAATAATACTCAAAGCACTGTTTGTATCAACATCCATAAAATTATATTCCTACAGAGTAAGAGACAGTGATGAAATAAATATAAATCCTTAGTACACTTGAATGAATCCAGCTGATATAAGAGGTTAGGCAGAAGTGACGTAACCCTAAGAACAAATCCTAATACAAATTTTGTCTGTTGATGCTTGCTATGGTTTGGGGGTCTGGGGTTTTTTTGTTGATTACAACGTAATAATAATAAAATTACTATTCTTCAGTCTCACTTTTCTTATTACAGTATTGGATGGTATTCTCGTGACCAACATCAAATGCAGCAGTGCTTCATTTGAAATGAAAATATTAAGTGAAGCAAAAGAACCTTATGCCACACAGTCTGTTTTGTTTCACAAGTCAAATATGTTTTGTTTTGTTTAATTTTCCCTTTGGGACTTCACTTTTAGAAAAGGCAATGTTTACCTTAATCCTGGAGGCTAAATATCCATATGCTTCAAAATAGTTTTTCAACATTATGAGTTCTCAGTGTTAAGAAAACATAAAAGAAATCAGCGTTTCAAAAAGATTCAGCTAAGAATTTCCCCTGGAAATTACCCTGGAGAACCTGCAGAATAATTATGAAAGTCCATATGAAAGAATAGAGACAAAATTTACCTTCCAAACCCTAATGCCAACATGGAAAACTATACAGACTAAGTTATTTGTCAAATAATGAAGAGGAAAAAACCCCAAATATCATGAAAGAAAGACAGATTTTAATACAATTCAAAAATTAATTTGCCTCACCAAGGTCAAAGGGGTCCTTTTTCAAATCTTATAAATGGATGTGATGGATATAATAAGCATACCCTCTGAATGTTCTCTCACATGAAAATGATGGTCAAAAACAAGTGAAAAATACACTGAAGTACTGACAATAAAAAACATTACATGTAAAACCCATAGATGGGAAAAATCACAATATAGAACAATGTAACACTACTCAGGAGTTAAATAAAAAAAATATCATTTCTACATTTCTACTCTGCAACATATTGAGAGTAACAAAAAAAAATATTTATCTTCCCTAAAAAATAAGAAAAATACTATCATAAGAGCTACTCCTAATCCTAGGAGCAATATAGTAGTACTTAGAATTTTTATATATATAAGCCCTGGGTTTAAGTAAACCTCTGACAAATCATGCCAATCCATTCATAACTGCTTCAAAAATGTTTTTTTACCAGGTCTGATCCTCAGGTAATCCATCTACATTCAAAGCAGAGCTATCTACTTGTCAGAATGTATGTGCTTCATCAGTTGGAAATAGAGCCACATAAAACAGCTACAAGAGAGCTATCTAAAAGAAAATATATCACTAAAAGAAAGAAGAGGGCAAACAACCAGTCTGATAGCATCTTAGCCACGAAAAGCCCCCAAATTTACAACTTCTAAAACAACTTCTGAATGCAAAGGATGGAGATCTAGAGTATCTGACGGTTAAAGAACTAGAGTTCATTTACAGACCATTCATTCCAGTTTTTCAATTTACAGCTCTATCTCAGCTCTCCTATACATAATGACTGTGACTGAGGGGGGAAGCGCAAGAGAGGGAGATGTTTTCTGTCTCCAGCAGTTAGGGAATCTGAGATGAACAGGTGGATGTTACTGTATTATTTTTTCTATTTCAGTATCTACTAATATGGTGATTCTGCAAGTGGTTGAAAAATAAGCCAAATATGGATTTTCATCTGTCAGGGACTCTATAAACTGGGTACAGCTTGGGTCATTTGCAACTGCTGTAGTCTCATAGTGAAAATGTCATCAGACCTGTGGTTCACCTTCTCTGTACCATTTCCTTTGCCTCTTCTGTCCCCAAGAAATTTTTCAATTAATTCCCAATAATGTATATTTAATTTATTCTACATTTAATAGCTGATTTTTATTCTTTCTTCAAGTGTCTGTAAAAAAAAAGTCATATTTAAAATTAAAAAATGTTGCAAAATGTAAAGTTTTGCCTTTTACTAATCTTTTATTTATGAGATAAAAAGCTTTTAGGTTAAAGGAAAACACATGTAGCATATTCAAAAGCAATTTACAATTTTGGTTAATATATTTATGAAATTACTTCCATTTAAAAAACAAAGAAATGAACACCCCATTTCAATTTTAGTTTATCATCTTCAGAGGAGAGAAGGATAAACACAAAAGTAAAGAAAAATGAGTTCTCTCTTTTTCTGTCATGTTTTATAATACTTTGGGTTTTCTTTATGAATTTTTACTTCACTAAGAAGCAAACTTCTTGCATGTATCTCTGTTTTAGAATGATAAAGAATTTATAGAGAGAGCCAAAATGTTGAAGTCAGGAAAGTATGGGACTGCAAGACAGTGGACTTTTTGTTTGCAATATTTCTAGCACATGAAGGGAGGTTATAAGGTATCCCTTATATGGATTTGAGGGTAGTTTTCAGATCAACTCCATGCAAGTAGAGAATAGTTTCAAAAAATCCCAAACACAAAAGAAGGAAAGGAAACCATGGTTTAACTGCATATCCCTCCTTCTCCCCACCCCCTACTTCAATAGACAAAGAATTAATTTTAGTGCTTAGTTGTTTTTTTTCCTTGACATTAATGTACTTGTTTAATTTTGTGTTGCTTTGGTATTCTGCACAATCATATTATAAACTTGGCATTCACCCATTCAAAAGTTAGTTGTAATTAATTTAATCTCTAAAAGGCAGCTTGAGACTCCACACATTTAAATTCAAGTCTGCAAACAGGTGACAGTGTTAAGTACCACCATGTGAGTCTCATTACAGAGCAAATGGATTTAGTCAGTATACCAGAATTCAGGCAGATATTTAGCTCACACCAAAATAGACACATACAGCAGACAGAACAGGATACATTTGTCTAATTGTAGTAATTTAGTGTCACTAAAAAGTCCAAAGATCTCATTTTTTTACAGCGCAGTTACATCACCTGTATAAGTTTGGCGGATGAAAAACAGGACTTTTGGCAGACTGCAGCTGGAATTCAACAAGAAAATTTCTGAATTACCTCTACAGTAACTGGAAAGATACGTGTGCTTCAGCCAACCAACTCATTCCATATGAAGGTGAATGTCTAAGGGAGCTATCATGAGTCATTCTCTAAAATGCCTACATCATGGAAAAGAATATTCAGGGAGTTATTGAAAAACTCCTGGAGGGCAATGCAGTCATAAGTCACAGCCGAATATGATCTGCTGGTCGAACGTGATCTCCTTCTATAACAGGGTAACCCACTGAGCTGATCTAGGAAAGCTGGAAGATATAATCTTTTTGGATTTCAGCAAAACTTTTGATACTGTCTCCCACAGAATCCTTCTGGATAAAATGTGCAGCACTGCTGAATAACTCTGTTATGTGTTAGGTGAGCAACTGTCTCAAAGGGAACACCAGGCTGATGTCCTGTGATTCATGGGGCTGCACAGGGCTCCATCCATGGCCCTGTGCTCTTCTGTATCTTCATTAACAACTTGAACACAGAATTCAAAGTGCTACTAAATAAGTTTGCCAGCAAATAAACTGGAAGGAACTGTTGACTCCTTTGAGGGCAGAGAGAACTCGACAAATTAGTGAGATGAGCAGTCACCAGCTGCATGAAATTTAACACGGGCAAGTGCTTCACTGGATTCTGTATCTGGGATGGGGAAAACCCGTATAGATCAGGGAACAAGAGGCTGGAGAGTGCCACTGTGGAAAAGGACTGGATTTGAAACCACCTGAGGAACCTGAATGGACATAAGTCAATAGGACCCAATGAGATACCTCCAAGGATCCTGAGGGAATTGGCCAATGTAGCTGCCAAGCCATTCTTCATTATATTTGAAAAGTCGTGGTAGTCAAGCCAAGTCTTCAGTGACTGAAGAAAGGGAATATTGCTCACATTTATAAAAAAGGGATAAAGGATGACCCTGGAAACTACTGACAAGTCAGCCTCACCTCAGTGCTCAGAAAATTCATGGAACAGATCCTGTGGGAAGACATGTAGAAATACATGGAAGGCAAGGAGGTGATTTGGGACAGCCAACATGGCTTCACCAAAGGCAAGTCATACCTGACCATTCTAGCATCTTTCTGCAGTGCAGGGTCTACACCAATGGACAGGGAAGAGCTATAGATGTCATCTACCTGGACTTCACTAAGGCCTTTGATACAGTCCCCACAGCATTCTTAGCCCTAAATAAGAGAAATATGAGTTTGATTGATGGACAGTCTGGCTGTGGCCAGAGAGTTACAGTCAATAGGTTAATGTCCAAGTGGAAACCAGTAACAAGTGGTGTCCCTCAAGGCTCTGTAGCAGGACCGATACCCTTTTGTAACCTAATCAGTGACAGGCAGTGAGATTAAGTACACCATCAGCAAGTTTGCAGATGACAATAACCTGAGTGGCGTATTTGATATACTTGAGGGAAGGAGTGTTGTCCAGAGGGACCTTGACAGACTTGAGAGGTGCTGCACCTCGGTCAAGGTAATCCAGTGGTAGTACAGCCTGGGTGATGAACACACTGAGAGCAGCAATACCAAGAAGGACTTTATAATTCTGGAAAATGACAACCTGGAACCAGCAATATGCACTTGCAGCCCAGAAAGCCAACTATATCCTGGGCTTTACAAAAAAAAAAAAGTGTAGGCAGCAGACTGAAGGAGGTGATTCTCACTCTGTACTCTTGCAAGAACCCACCTTCAGTAATGCCACCAACCCAGGGACTCCAGCACCAGAAATACAAAGCTGTTGGAGCAAGCCCAGAGGGGGGGGCACAAAAATGATCAGAGGGCTGCAATGCATCTCCTGTAAAGAAAGGCTGGGACACTGAGGGTTTTTCAGCCTGGAGAAGAGAAGATTCTCATGAGACCTTACTGTGACCCTTCAATACTTAAAGTGAGCTTGTAAAACAGATTGAGACTTTTTGCCAGAGTAATGAGGTAGTGATTTAAACAGAGAATGGATTTAGATTGGACAGGAGGAAATTTTTTCCACTGAAGGTGGTGAGACACTGGAATGCGTTTCCCAAAGAAGCTGTGGATACCTCACAGCTGAAAGTGTGGGAAGGTGCTTTGAGCAACAACATCTAGTTGAAGAGGTCCCTGCCTGTGGAAGGGGGGATTAGATTGAATGATCTCTAAATGTTCTTTCCAACCCAAGCCATTCTATGATTCTATAATCCCCAGATGTTTGTTAAAATAAGCAGAAATTTAGGAAGATACACAGGAGTGAACACAATAATGAAAACCCAGTCAGAAAGAAGTTTCATACATACCGTAGTCTCCTGCAATGAAGGCAGCAGGCAGGTCTATGAGGATAGCAATCTAATTCTTATTTCTATAAACAAGAAGGTGGTCATCAAGAATTCTGTCAACAGAATTTTCAGGCATTTCTTTCTTAATCTATAATGAAATTAATTACCTATTAATAAAACTCAAACAATTTTAAAAAACAAAAAATTACTATTTATTTTATGAAGTGCTATTAATGTTTGAAGAATCTGGTCCAGTGAAGAATTTCAGAGGGGGTGTTACTGTGGTGTTCACCTATGTCCCTCATTTGTGATATTACTTTGAGAAATGAAAAGGCATGGTAAAGTAAACAAAAACCAATGCAAGAAAAAATCCCAGATGAAGATCAACACTCTTCCTGCACATATGTCTCTATTTAAACAGTGTTACTAAACAATTTTCAAAGAGAGAATAGTTATTAAATTACCATTTTAAAACACATATGTTAATGTTTAGGATCACAAGTTGTCATCACTAAACATTGTTTTACACAAGCTTATTTCAAAATAACCTCTAAACACTCTCAGTATTTTATAACCAGATTTATTACACAAAACTTTCACACTTACAAAATGTAATCAAAATATTACACGGCATAATATACTGAGTAGAAAATGACAAATGTAGCAGTTTATCTCTATGAAAATATATCCAAAATTATTCTAAGCAAAAGTCCATGCTGCTTTCACATTCATAAGTAAATTAAAAATATTCAGTGTTTCCCATCTTGTTTAGACAGTAAGAGTTTTTTAATGGTACAGCCTGAACAGCTTTTCCTGTCCTTTAAATGCAGATGGTAAATCAGACATCCAACTTCACATATGCGCACATACGCACACCAGATTTTCTTTCAACCATACAACCATAGAAATCAACTATTATCAACTACAATTTGTAATTAGGTGATGAATAATATTTTGTTAGGATTGACTGGTTCTGTAGAAATTATATTTATAGACTTTAGGAGGATTTGCTCCATCCCAATGTCATGTAGGCATGTATATACTGAAAATCCATTGATGTATGTTCATAAGACAAAGACCTAAACAATGTGCTTACTCTTACCTCTCCTTGTATAACATGCAAATTTTCTCATGTACTTCATTCTATGAGAAGAAAGAAAAGGAAAGGAAAGGGAAAAGAAAAATCTAATTGGATTTGGCCATGACAAAATTTCGCACACTATCATTTATGGCATGAATTTCACTAAATAATGTATTATGTATTTGTGCTGATGAGTTAGGTCTTCTAAGGGATTGCTAAAAATACTTAAAAGAAAGACCAAAAGATTCAGTTTGTAGGCCTTTGGCCTGCTGTTTCACTACAACAGTTTTCAATGGTTTTTCACTTACTTCTGTTCTAAACTTTCAGCACACCTTTTACCTAATGCCTCTCATATTTTCAAGTGCATTTTAGAGAGGGATTTAGCTCAATTTAGTTCCATCATCTCTGTAGGTATCTGTCAGTTAGCTAAAGACTATGATTAGGGCCCCCTTAGTATTTTCTTAAGGCTGAGTAAATCCATTTATCTGAACCACTCTTTGAATACCAAGTGCTCCAACCTTTAAAGGGTGACAGTAGCCCTCCACTGAATTTATTAAAGTTTGTCAATATTTTTATTGTAAAGCACCAAACATAACACAATATTTCAAACAGTCTCAGACGCACTGTGTGCGGGGGGGAAAAAAGCCTTTCCTCTTCTTGGATAATTGTTTCTGATACAGCAAAACCAGTGCAATAGCAGACATTTAGTCATTATCATCTCACAAACACTGCTTATTCATCCTCAGCTTTCTGTCTGCCAGGACTTTAAGACAATTTTCTGCAAAGCTGCTTTGTATACTGTTGCCACCTACCCTGTAA
This sequence comes from Pheucticus melanocephalus, assembly GCA_013398405.1. Lineage (NCBI taxonomy): Eukaryota > Metazoa > Chordata > Aves > Passeriformes > Cardinalidae > Pheucticus > Pheucticus melanocephalus. The sequence continues at coordinate 791,638 of VZSJ01000371.1, read as the reverse complement.
TGTGTATGGGGTTACTCTGTCCCTGGTACGGGATTTTCCATTTGCTTTTATTGAACCTCATGAGGTTTCTGCCAGGCCATTACTCCAGATTTGCCATTCCAGCCCTGTCCTTCCCATGTATCAACTGTTCTGCTAACTTAGTATTTTCATGGTAACTTGTTAGTGTTTGAGTTTCTCATATTCTGTCACTAGATACTGGGACCTGGGAGACATGAGAAGAAATATTATTAGTTAAAATAGAATAAAAGAAAACCTGAAGCACCTCAGTCATTGCTGTGTCCTCTTCTGTCCCTTTCCTTTTTTTTTTTCACCCACCCTTTTGTTGCTGCCTATTCACTTACAGTACTGCACCTGATTTTCTTATATTTAACAAGGGAAATGAAAACTAGCCATCCACAGCTACAGGTTGGTCTCTAAAGGTTGTCCAGCCAATATCTAGTTTTAACTGGTATTAAATGATAACCACTGAGCTTTCCAGATAGATCAGGAATTTCATCTGTCTAAAGCCATCTGAATGAGAAGTCCAAAATATATTTAAGATTTATTAAAAATCCATACCAAACTTACAAAATAAAGTTGTGCAGGATACTAAATTTTGCAACAGGGAACACATGCGAAGTACAAGGATAGCAGAGATACTTTCATGTACAAATTAAGCTTTTCTCCTCTACTGTAGTGCACAGGATTATTTGTTAGAAAGAGGACCTTGAAATTTTTTTCATGTAGTTGATACTGGTAGTTAGCGCTTATGGTTATGGTTTTTGGTGATTCTTAGGCATAAAGGTCAAGGTAATCAGGTTTGTGAGTTTCGTTTTTCTAATATAGCTGTACTGCAGAAAAAAAAACCAAAAAAACAACCAAACAAAAAAAACCTCTATTACAAAGTAAAATAAACAAAGAAGAAAAGTAACAAAACTAAACAAAAAACTCCCTTAGGTTATTGGACCAAAGCCTGGATATTTCTTTCATCAATTGTAGAGTTACAGACAATTATTTCAGAAGTAAATGTCTATCCTACTCTTTTCTCTTCTTACTCATATTAATCTTGTTTCATATTTTCCCAGTTTTTAGCAAGATGTTTAGAAGGAAATCAATTCAAGCAGGCTGACATTTTGCAGAAGAATTTTTGTTTGTCTTTTAATGGTATTAGTATTTATAGGCTGTCTTAAAAATTATGCTTTTGTGTCAAAGTAAGATTTAATGTTCCTATTATGGAAAGAATGCAGCTCAAAACCATTAATCACACAGTTTTCATAAAAATATTCCATTTTCCCAAATAGTGATGTTATTAACTGTATGAATTATTGCTGTTATTAAAAGTTAGTTAAATAATAAATGTTTATTTAAAATTAAAATAAAGATTCACTTCAAGTTTATACTCTACATCATTGTAGTTAATAGAAAATTTGTTATTGACTTCACTAAGCTTTGTCTCAAGCCTCATTAAACACAATAGGTAATGCTATGGTGGTTAATAACAACGCTTTAAATTAGCAAAGATGAGTAGCCAATCTTTGTTAAGCATGAACAGCTGCTTTGTACAGAGCACAAATTGAGGTATAATAACAACAAAAATGATAATTAAAATGGAGTGGAGGCCCTGAGGAGAAAATGAAAGGAGAAAATATGACACTACCTTCTTCCCTTCTGAGATGCTTTCACATTGATCATAGACAGTGTGCAGCCAGAAGAAATAGAGTTTCTGGGATAGTCCAGACTGCTGAAATAGCCTGGTGAAGATTGACCCACAGAATGACCCACATTACAGGGAAATATTTATCCAGGCAGTGAACAGACAGGGTGAAGAGAAACTATTCAGAATTCTGCAATGGAAAACACAGTAGTATGTTTATCCAAATGTCCTTAGAAAAGAAAAACACCAGTGATTATCATGAAAAATGGAAAACAGCTGCATACAATTTTGACAAGAGTATAAAAATGTCATCTGTAAAGAGAGAGCATAATTTTGAGAACATTCATTTATGGGCTTCAACACAATGGACTTAGTAAAAGTCAAAGTACAATGTACACATGGTAATGGCTGGGAATTTGGTAAAATGAAAAAGCTTATGCCGGCGTGCGTAGCAGACAAAATCTAAAAACTGTTACATCCAAATTAAAAAGACATATCTCCTTAAATCAACAGTAAAGAATTTTACCAATTTTTGCCTCTGTACCAGGCAGATGGATGTCTTCTTTTGGGGTTTTACTATAAACAGAACAGAAATAGCCAAAAAATTCTTATGTTTAAAATCATTTGTAGAGGATAGTCAAATGTGTATAGAATTGCAAAAGAACAAAAGAAGCTTAAGTAGGCATCAAAAATTAGTGTTGAACTATGGAGGATTTCCCAGCAACACATTATATTCAATCAGATGCATTTATGAAAAAATCCAAGAGCACACTCTGACAGTCTTATTCAGCATGCCTAAAAACATGTTACTACCATCAGTGTTAAGGAAGATTCAGGTTTTCATAGCTTTGCACATAGGTCAAAACCTGGAAATTTGCTTTATAATATCATTTAAATATAGCACACTTTTCAACCTCTAAAATAAAGGGAGAATAGTCCAAACCATTGTTTTTCTGTACTTTTGTTTTATTCAATTTTTATTTTTAAAACACTTAAGGACATTGCAAGTATTCCTGAAAAAATCATGAGAAATTGAGTGATGCAGATTCTGATGAGTATATTTCAATTATTATTATAAATTCATTAAGACATTGAAGAACCTCAGGAATTACTTAGCTGAAAATATTAGTAGTCTGACTTAAATCAGAAATTCTACAGATCTACTGTTGAAAAGGGATGTATTTCAAATAATATAAAAAGCATCATTGCTTGATCTTCAGAGTGCTTCATACTTTCTGCACTGTAAGTGAACCTAAGAAATGCAGGAATTGAAATAGTATCTTCTGAAGTAAAAAAGCAAATATTCTGCCTAAATTTCATTTTACTTAATTTTAGTATCTATGAAGGTGTTACTGCATTATCTGATAATTTTATGACAGAGTAAAACACCTCACTAATCAATCAGGCCTGATAAACACATCATACAATGGATGAGCAGCAGGCTCATGGGTCAGGCTTAAAGGGTTATAGTGAATGGAGTGATGTCGGACTGGTGAGGCGTCACCACTGGGGTTCCACAGGGCTCCATCCTCAGCCCCTGCTCTTCAACACCTTCATAAATGACTTGGATGCAGGACTAGAAGGAATACTAAGCAAGGTTGCAGATGATACAAAGCTGGGAGGAGTTGTTGACTCTCTCAAAGACAGGGAGGACCAGCAGAGAGACCTTGACAGATTAGAGGACTGGACAATCACCACCAATGTTACATGCAAAAAACTGACAAGTCTAGCTATAATAGCATAATTTAGCAGTGAGTATATAGAACCACAGCATAAGATCAACATTGAGGGCTACTGACTATGACAGTCCTCAACTGCAGAGTTTTGTGATCATCAGGTTTGAGACACCTTTGTTAAGACAAGTCAGTCTCAAAAATGTGAGCTTATCTTGTTTCTTCTCCACCTTTGCTCAGCCGTTTGTCTCTAGGCTATTTCCTAGAGAGGATATCTAATTTGCTTCCAATGATGCTTTTCTTGGTATTTCTTTTTGAGGTGTGATTCTTCTGTGCACTGTTCAAATTCTACAAATTCCAAATCCTAATCTCAAAGAAAGCCTTATGCTTTCCCAGTTCTCTGCTTTTCTTGCAATTCCTCCTGCTTTCTTGTTTATATATATTCTCATGCATTATAAGTGAAACTACATGTTTTTATTTGCCCTTTTGTAAGTAAAATTGCTCACATACTTATGTAAGATGCTTCTGCATTTTTTCTGGCTATAATATTACAGTATAACAAAATATTTAAATACTCTTTTTCTCAACACCATTTTAACAAGCTTGCATTTGATTTCCATTACCTGCTGATATTTGGATTTTAAATTTATAAGGCCTGGATTTTGTCTATATACTGGGTGTCAGGACCAGGACATCCCTCTGGCTGTCCTGGGCAGCCCAGACCCCTGCCAGGGGTCTCGGAGACCCTGGCACAGAGCCCAAAATGCCTGTGGTTTTGATTATGGCCCACGGAGCAAATTACCAACCTTGTATGAAGATCAGCAAGCCACAACAGTTTAAGTAGAATATTAGTGAAGTTATCATAGGGTGGAAAAGTAGATTTTAGGGTTTTTGGTGTGGGGGTTCAGGAGGCAAGATGGAGGGAACTGGGTGTGTCCAGCCTTTCTCCTTCTTAGCCACCATTTTCTGCTGTGATGTTGGCACTTGGGGATTGGTTTCGTGTAGAAGTGCACTGTCTAACATAGATGATAGGCATTGGAAATTAAAAGTAAATACGATGTACGTAGTTTGTAGTATAAAAAGACGACACTGCCTCGGGGGCGGGCGGAGTGCCTGGAACTGTCCTGCTGGACGGACCTCGGCAGGGCAGGAGAAAAATATTTTACAGATAAGATAAAATAAACAACCTTGAGACCGAGAAATGAAGAGCCCTGACTCCTTCTTTAAGCTCTGGGCTGGGAAAAGAGACTTTCAAACTTCTTTTGGGGTCACTCTGACAAGATAATGATCCCGACAACTGGGTGTTTCCAATTTTCATCTCGGTAGAACTAGGCTATCTTAATGAGTTATAGTCTTATAAGCATGCACTTCTTTCACAGAGTTTCCTAATTCTTTCCTAATACTTCTGCAATTTAGTAGTTTTACAAGCCTTTGCTGACTATTTATACATGTATATATGTTTCTATGACATAGAATAAATTAAAAATATCATCCTTATACTGTTAATTAAAACTTGTCATATCCAAGGGTGACATTACAGGTCATTACAACTTCTCATACATTTTTTCTGTCCTTTGGGTACATGAAATACAGGTTTATCAAGGTTGAAAATCTCACAGCAGCAAAATTTGTAGTTTGCAAAGCTTGTAATTCAACATTGCTTCTCTAGTCATACTTGTTCATTTCTGGAAGGAACACCAAATATAACATTATATGATTTTATGTTTCCATGTTTCTAATTGCAGATTCTCTTTTCTCTGTCTTCTGTCACAGGGTTGAATCATAGAATCTAATGAGATTTTCTAATCTACACTTTGCTATTCCTCTTATTCCTTCGCCATGTTCCTAGGCATGTCCATACTTGCAATTCATAACTCTCCAGTCCTGGTGTGTATTATTCAATTTCCACTCTCTTAAATACTGTCATCTAGAAAAACCTCTTTTAACCTGTTCAGATTTCTGCTATGACAATTTATCACCATACATCTGCTCCACCTGCCCTTATCAACACTTCTATAACTATCCTCTTATCAGGTTTAATGTATAAAGATAAGCCTAAATGTGCATTAAAAAAAAGTATGAAGCTGTTTTATTCTTCTATATGTAACTGCAAATACATAATTTAAAGCATATCAAACAAAGAGCAGAAGAGCAAGACTAACAGGCTCCAAGCATCATACAACTTGTTTAAGCTAGGATCAATAAGAGTAGGCATGATGAGGGCCTTTTGAGTCATCTGGAAGAAACCTAATTAAGGCTTGACTTTTAATTAAGCAGTCCCTGCGTAACAAGAGTGCACTCAATTATATGCTTATGTATTTTTCTAAGCTGCACAGTGCTAGTGTACACGTGTTTGTCAGAGTAGGCAAGGACACTTTAAAACCAAAAGACTTACATCAGAAAATGTCAATTTTTTGTGAATCATACTTTTATATACTGAGAATAAAACAATTCTTATGAAACACTAATTGGAAAATAAGCGCACTGGAACAGATTAAAGCAGCCTAGCAGATACCACTGAAAGACATAAAATGGACATGAGTGGTAATATTTTGGAGTGTGTTCCTTCTCCCCTAGTCATCATCAGCTATATTCTGTGATTCCAGCACAGGAGGGTGGTAATTGCATTTCCCCACCACCCAAAAAAAAATGACACAAAGGACTATTGTGTCTCCAGCCTCTGGCCACAGTCTAGCTGGGTGTTGCAGCCAGTGTCAGTCATGTCAGCCCACGGGGAGGGGGAGAAAATCTTCTCCAACCAACCAACCAGCCAGCCAAGTCTGCCCTACTGTCCCTCCCAAGGGAGACCTGACTTGTCCTGCCTCGTCCTGGAGCACATGGGGGTCTGTGGTTCTTTTAAGAATTCTCCAAAAGCCGCATATTTAAAATTCTGCTGGTCATGTTTGTCCTTTGACATTTTCTCTCTTTTCATTTGTCTGGAGATCCTGACACCTTTGCTAAGCACTTCACCTGCAAAAATTAAAAAAAAAAAAAAAAAGAGATGGGAAACTGATGAAAGCTATTTCCCAATACACATAAAAAAAAAATTTAGTGCATTTGCAGTAAATTTCAGTATACATAAAATAGAACCAGTATTTCAAATGTGTGATGGAGTTCTACAATTAAAATACCAAAACATTTAACAAATCTTCTATCTCTGAAATTCATACTCTCTGTAGAACTTCTGACTTCATGAAGCAATTTATTGCTGAAGGAAGTGAACATTTTATTCTCTGAAGTCTTACGAGATGAATGAGAGGTCTCATTACTGAAGTAGAACATGTTGAAGAATCACTAAGACCAAGTAACTAGTATTGGTCCAAAGATGAATTTTGCTTCTCCGGGAGATTCTTTAGATAATTATGCAATTTCAATGCCTAGAAGAGCCAATACAGTTTCTGTGCATTTGTTCTTGTCTTAAAATCCCTCTTCTAAACCATATCATTGGAGTCCTCATGAATATGCATAGGAAGTTAATGGGAAACCATACTGATTAAGAAATTTTAGTTTTAGACTTGGATAAAGCTCCCTTATTTTCAAGTGGATATGATCAGTCATTAGCAAATTCATTCACTGAATGCATTTTCCAACCAGGGTCTTTTTTTAAGGATGCAGAAAAAAAACCTTTCTGATTTGTCTCTCAAAATACATGAAAAGGTCTGCCAGTGTTTATGTTAGAAGACAGCTCTTACAAAACAGGTTTTTAGAAGACAATTTTTCCTTTCCTAAACTCAGTGCATAATTTTACTGCTAAGTTAAAATACTGTGTCTGTACCTTTGTTGGAAACTTCATATCAATTTTGAAAATGTCTTGAAGAAATATTATGTTCAATTACTGTGGTAGTTGGTAGTTTATAAATAGACATTGTGGGATTTTAAAGACAAACTGATAAGACTTTAATGAAAGCTATTCATCTCTGCCAGAAGTAACACAGAATTTAATCACAGAATCACAGAATGGCTGAGGTTAGAAGGAATTTCCAACAGAGACTCCACAACATGCCTGGGCAACTTGTTCTGATTTTCAGTCACCCTCACAGTATAAAAGAAGTTTTTCCTGATGCTCAGAGGGAACATCCTTTACTACAGTTTGTGCACACTTCTGGTCCTGTCACTGCACAGAACAGAAATCAATGACTCCCTCTCTCTCTCTGCTGCTTACCCACCCCCCACTTAAGTATTTTAATTGCAAGATGTTTAAGTCTGTTAACAAATTATAAGTAATATTTAATCTTTTTGGTACAATTGAGAGATTTCTTTTTTTAATTGCTTTTATTAACCATGGCTCTCAGTAGTTACAAAGACACAGGCACACACACTTACATGCAGCCACATATATAATTATCCTTCTTCTGCCTTCTTTCTCTTTTCTCTCTATTAGTTGCACAAGAATGCATATAACAGTTTGATTTTTCCAATTTTTCCAGAGATTCAGAGGTAACTACCCTGTTAGGTGGAACATTTCTGGAAGTTTTAACAGGACCCTGCAGCTTCTGTTAGTTGTTTTTTGATTGACAAGTTAATGATTGTGAACTGATAGATTTGCTCCTGATAAAATATGGACCCACCCCACTTCACTCCTTGGTGGATTGAATCAAATGAGTAGCAGATGTCCTTCAACATCAAGCATTCAGTGGTCCTGATAGACCATTATATTCACCATGGGATTCAGGGAGGGTATTGGCTTGAGACTGCAGATCAGAATGGTGTCACTCATAGGAGTCACACCCTATTCAAGACACTTGAGTCATCAGGTGCTGGAAAAAATAGGTATTTTTTTTCTGTAATATTGTGAGGATAAACAGGAGATGAGCAAAGGCAAGAGCCACAGTCTCAGGATACAATGAAGGTAACTGCCATCAGACCCATTCACACCCATTGCTCAGTAGCTGGCTCTGTGGGCACAAATTAAGTAGTGCCCTCTCTAGATTCAGAGAGCTATGGGCTGTCCAAACTCCTGACCTAGGACCCCACTCACTCTGGTGTCTGACACCACAGGCAACCAACCCTCATACACACAGGTCACAGCAGCACCTGGCACTTGCAGTACACATATGCAGGGTTAGAGAGTGAGAGCACACAGAGTTAGAGGCTTTAAAAAGAAGATATAAAACAGGACAGTGATGAGGAACAGGGCTCTGCCAGAGAAGTGCACCGATTTGTTTGCACACAGCCAGTCCCTTTATACCTTTTTCTGTCTGTTTACCTACTCTCTTTGTTCCTTCCTGTCTCCCCTTCCTCTGCATTTCCCTTCAGGGGTTTGTACAACTCCATCAATCCTAAACTCTTTCCAGCCTGGCGTAGACCTGGTAAACAGTCTTATCAATTAAAACAGTGCAACAACTGTGGCTATCAATAAAACTATTTTTGAAAACAACTAGATTTCAATTTCCTCCATGAGCTGTCATTTTCTATTTTAGATTTCCACAAATGCAGATGAGGCCTTATACAAAAACCTGGACAAATCTTTACAAAGGATAAAAAAAAAGTTCAATGAAAAAATATGCCTATGTAAAGCACAGACTTCATGATAATCATGTATTAAAGAAATAGTACATACGCAGAAAGCTTAGTCTGAATCAGAAAATGCAGAGCACAGTAACTCTGTGTTTGTTTTCTCCATAAGAAATAAAATTGACAGTCTTTTTTCAGAGTAAGGAAATAACAGAAAATAAATGCTTTCCTGAAGTTCACTTGAAGCCTAAAGGGATACTATGTTAAAACAACCTACCTTCCATTCTTTGCACCTCTGACTAGTATTCCGCAGAGATTCTTCGCTAAGCTGTGAGTACAAAATAATATGTGAGGAGATCCAAACTTGTCTACAGAACCCACTTATTATTAGCATCCATTCTTACCATAGAACATGTCCCTGGAGACTGCTGTTGTCCTTAGAGTGAAAGGATTTCAAGAAAGTTATTTCAGAGCATCTGAAAAAAGGAAAATCTGCTGCCTGTAATCTCAATTACCCATTTGCTTTTTCTTTAAAGAAAGGTTCAAGCTCCCTGGTCTCTTTCAGCAATGTCACTTGCCAACTTTGTTTGCAGTGAAATTTTGATTTTTGTTACTTTTGTAGTAACTTTGCAGAAAAATATAGTTTAGAAATTGCTATGAATTGGTTCAGATCAGAAGGAACAGTTTTAACTCTACATTACAGGAAATTAATGTAAGTATAGTTGCCAGCTACTAATAAGTTTTAAAAAGTGTCCCTAAGAAAACGTCTTGACAAATACATAGGAAAGGTTAACTATAGAATAGGACCTGACTGATGCAATATAAAACTACCTTGTATTGCTTGACAATCACCTTTTTTTTAAAATTTTCCAAAACAATTAATGCAACAGTCTATTACATTAACTTGTGAAAGGCTCTGTGTTTCAGGGAATAGAGTGGGCTGGAAGAGGTAATGGATATATTTTGCTAAATACTTATCTATATCTGTCTTTGCTAATCTAGAAGCTGTTTTAGCTGATGATCTTAAATTACCAGAAGGAAAGCTCCTACAAGATTAAATTACCTTATTCATAAAACATATTTGAAGAAGACAGCTTAAAAAAATTGCTAAAAATGTCACTGAAAAAATACTAAATTTTTAAAGCATAAACCAGAATCATGAGGATGAAACATGTCACTTATCAATTGAGTTTGATACTCAAAGTTTATAATTTTGGCATTTAAAAGCTAGCATTCAAATGCATTTGAAGTATTAAAAATATCATGTACCTCTTAATGAATTTAATATTGCATTCAAATAAAACAAAATAAAAAAAACAAGTATGAACAAATTTAATAACTAATTACCATGCCAGATATTTAACAGATATTTTGACTGCAAATGAACTGTATTTGGAATATCTTTTTTCTTACTGACTGTAATCCTAAAAGTGTTTTCAAACTGTGACTGTAATCCTATGTTCCCATTTTAGTGCAATCTGTAGTGCCCACTAAACTACTTCTTTTTTTTTTTTTTTTTTGCAAATTTTGTCTGCTCATCAGTAGAATAAAGTGGGTGGTATTTGGATTGGTTTAGAAAAAGTCTGGCCATTAGGTTTGCAGCATCCGGCACCTTTTTTCTTTTTTTTTCTTCTCTGTTCATAAGGGACCCACTTCAGCCAGCAAAATGGTGACTGAGTACCTCTTCTTCCCATCATTCCTGCTGTTATTTTAGTGACTCATGCACTCACCTGGGAAACAGGAAGTGCAGCTTGTATTCCTTTCAGTTACAAGCAAATGAGAACCTATGTCTCCTATCTGTGTGCTTTAAACCTACTGTTAAATGAGGTTGGTAGAAAAGCCATTACTGTAATTTTTTAATGTAGGTGTATGTTGCAGTTGTGATCAGCTTGGGACTGAAATTAATTTGTACCTTGTCAGGGGTTAAGCATGCTAAAATCTTTCTTATTGAAACACATCTTTCTGTGACTTTGGTATTTTCTTCCTGACTCCAATTATCATTGACATTTTGTTGTAACTTGACTCGTAAATACTTGAACTTGGTAATTTAGACTGAACATCTAAGTTTGTATGACAAGAAAATTTTCAGGCTACCTAGGAAAGGATTTATTTACTGCTGACCTCCACAACTGGGTGCTGCTGGACTGCTGTTTCTGCTGCATCTGATTGGAGAATGTAGATTCTGACAGAAATCCTTTCTGCATGTATTAAAGGTAAGAAAATTCTGAAAGTTAAATCTTTTTATATTTCTGCACTGGCAGATCAAGAGCTTTCAATCTTAACAAATGCAACTAAGCACAAATATCAATAATGTCAACAACTAAAGTAGCTATAAAAAACATTACAATGCAATAGTTATTATTTTATCTCTTATTTTTTATTACTAACAAATAGCAGTATCCACCATCAGTTTAAATTGCTGTGTAATAGCATGTAGTTTTATTCACTAAGGAGTTTACTTGATTTTCTCAGAAGAAAAAGAATCTTACATCTGGTTGTTTGTTAAGCTGTTTTAGGAAGACCCAGCTGGTTGAGCTGTCTCAGAATCAAGAATACATTTATTTTAAATATGTATCATTCATTGTTCTGGGAATATGAATATTTAACTTATCTGAAAATACTATATGAGTATCTAGATCCATAAGTCTGGAAGATGTGATAAACTACAGGTAGTGGTTAAAAATATATATTTTGAAATAATTTGTGAGTATAAAACTAAAATTTTAATTCTGGTCTAATGCAATACTGAAAAAAAAAAGTGATTGCTTTTCATTCACTTCATTATCATGATTCTTCCAGAGTTTTATAGACTGATCGTTATCCTCTTGAAAGTGATTCAGTTTATAAACATAAGAATATCAGAAGTTTTATATTTAATTGAAGACACTACATATATGTACTACATACATACATATGTGTGTGCTTTTATAGATATTAGTAAACCTCATAACACACTTTTCTTAATAGCTATACTCAAGAATTCTTTTTTTAAATTCCCAGATTAAAGGATTAACAGTGAACTGCACTTGCCTTCGAAAATAATTTTGAGTTAGGGGGGAAAATAATGGACTGAAATATATTGTATTGCCTTCTGCTCTAGAAACTATACATGGAACAACACACATAAAAGCAATCTCCTGTTTGCATGTCTGGTTTTCAATTAAAACATCAGGAGAGACATCTTACCTCATTGCAGGTAAGGAAAATAACCATATTTTCAGGAATTTATCCATTATACGCAGGATGGTGAAATGCAAGATCTCTCTCGTTAAAAAAGTGAATCTGTGTAGGTGGACATGTGTGTGAACAATGAGGATGCAGTCGTCTCTCTTATTTAAATAAATTTCTATGGGGAAAAAAGTGTTCGTATTTTCTGCCTTCAGACATGAAGAATTATATGCCTTAAAATGTAGAAACAGTTTGTTTTCTTTGAAGTAGTGGATATGGGAGCGTTTTGTTGTGGGGTTCTGGGTTTTTTTCCTTGTAACTTTAATAGATCAAAGCTACAGACTTGGTTCATTCAACTAAACATCAATGTCCAGAGACATTCAAAATGCTCTGACATATTCTGCCAGGCATCTAGCTGCCCTTCCAAAAAACTACAGGTCCCTTATGTCTGCAACTTCCTTCACAATCCCTTAAACAGTTAGAGGACTGAAAAAGGTACTCATGTTCAGGTTACTGAACAGGGACATGATTTGCTTACAGTGGGGTGACCAGCTCAGTTTTGACAGAGGTGAAGACATGGACTATGTGCGCACATTGTGACTGTTAGAGGAGCTCAGGCACCTGGATCACTTATAAATGTCTACGTTTGACTGTTTGAATCAAATCTAAATCAAACCCTTAATACTGGAGACAACTGACTATGACAAAATGAGGCAACTTGATATGTCATCTTCCCTAATTCCACTGAGAGGACCTCTATGTAAGACTCACTGTAGCCTACAGAAAAAAAATCAAAGGTGGAACTGCTGGAGGTTGAACTTTTGCCATGTTCTTTAACTTAGTTGTTCTGGCTTTGGCAATGTAAGTTTCCTTCAGTTTACAGAGTTCCCTTTTAAACATGTACTTTTCATGCAAACATGGTGTTAAAATACTAGAGAAGCTGGTTACTAATTCAAACTATAAGAAAAAATGTCCTTTTTTTCTTCCAATTTGAGTGTCTCTCATGTCTTTGGAAATTACAAAGTTATTTCGGTGTCCAAAAGAACAAAAAAATCTGCTAATCTATTTTCAGGTTTTAAGAGGTAAATTTGGACTCTGTTTGACATATGTTTTGAAACAAAGATATAATGTTCGATTATTTAAGATAGAGAAAAATAAAGTGCACTGAATTACTTCTTTGACCACTATTGGATATCTCTGGAAATCAATCAATCCCTTTGATGATGAAAAGAACTATAGCATGACTAGATCAGGCTTTATCTGGCTCAGTAAAATATGTAAACATTGATCTAATTTTTTTAGATGGAGTAAGCCCTGGACCACATTGATAGAAGCTTTTTTTTTTTTTGTTTTTCTATGCTAAAAATTTTTTTGAATACATGAAGCTAAAATATATGGCATGCAGGTAGTAAGAAATTCAAATATCTGGTTATCTACTGGAAGGAAAACCTAATCTGAATACACAGTCTAAATGTCCCTTGAAAAATGCCTGGATTTATAAAATGGAAAAAATTTTGTGGGAGAAGCTACTTTTTTTTTTTTGATCATCATTATTGAATATCTCAAGCTAGAAGTTAATAAGGGTAAGAGTAATAATAAAAACTGTAAATAAGTTCTACTGTGCAGGAAAGCAAAGGTGGGAACACAAAATAAGACAAAAGAATGACTAGCAAAATATTCTATTGCAGAGGAAAGCGATGAGGCATACTGAAATAACACAATGGCTCTATAATGTGCTCTGTAATGACTTTAAAATATTTTAAAAAGTAATCATACAACACTGAAAATAAAGACATGACTGAATGTTACTATAAAGGAATAGGTTAGGCATGTAAGGATTTTATCAGAAAGATATAACCATGAAATCAGCTCCAGCTATGCAGAGACATTAAAAAAAAAAGAAAAGTTTTACAAAGTGCTTTTCAGAATAAATAAAAAACAGTGAAAAGAAGACTTCAATATATAGAAAGGAGATATGATAGAGAAGAACAGATTGTGTACCATGCAAGACAGCACTTTGAGCAAATGGGGATTATCTGGGAGAATTCTGGACTGTGTCAAAGTGATCTTTGACAGTTATCAAGAATGGCAATAAGGATTGGTGCCTTTTTGGAGTCACTGCTTGCAACTAGCCAAGAACTCTTTGGAGATGGGTCTATAAGTAGAATCTTTGTCTGCAGTAACCCTACAGTTTTAGAGGTAAGAACTTGAGGGACATGAGAAAGACAAGTAATACGGATCACTGACTTCAGAAGAGGAGGCTTCAGATTCTTTAGGGAAGCATTAGGAATAGTCTAAACAGAGCTTGTATTCATGCACAAAAAGGACCTCAGAAGTGCTTTGAGATTTTCAGGGCATCATTCTGAAAGCACAGGTGTGATCTATTCCCATGGCATGCCAAGAAACAAGATGCATTGGTTTTGTGTGGCAAGGGTTAGGCAGTGGGGGGACTACAGTTGTGCCTTCTGTGAGAAGCTGATAGAAGCTTCCCCGACATCCAATGGAGGATGCTGCACTGCTGAAGTAGGCTGTGACCCTGCGGGAAGCCCATTCTAGAGCAGGCTGCTGACAGGACCTGTGACACTGTGGAAGGGACACATGCTGGAGCAGTCTGCTTCTGAAGGATGCACCCCATACAAAGTTTCCATGCTGAAGATATATGGGAAGAAATGCAGCCTGTGGGAAATAATCACTGTGAAGGAAGTCATGGAGGACCATCTCCAGTGGGAGGGATCCCACACTGAAGCAGGGGACAGAATGTGAGGAGGAAGGAATTGCAGAAATGTGATGAAATGACTACAATTCATCTTCCCACCATGCTGCTTGGGGAGAGATCTAGGTATAGAAATCAGGAATAAAATTGAGCCTGGGAAGGAGGGTTGAGCTAGGTGAAAGTATTTTAAGATTTTTTTTCTTATTACCCTACTCTGATTTGATTGATAATAAACCAAATTAATTTCCCTAAGTCAAGTCTGGTTTGAGAAATTTGTGACTGATCTCTCCTTGTCCTTCTTTTAATCCACATGCTTTCATTCTTTACCTCACATGTCCAGCTGAGGAGATGGAATGATAGAGCAGCTTGGTGGGCACCTGGTATTCAGCCAAGCTCAAAGGCCCACACAAGCCCTTTTAAACAGCAAACTATTAGCAGATTACATCTGGAAAGAATAAATATGCGAGACAAGGAAAGATGAAGAGATATCCAAAGAGGAATACAAAAATATTTCCTTAGCATGCAGAGATGCAGTCAGGAAACCAAAAGCTCAGCTGGAGTTCAAAATCAAGCAAGAGATACTTCTGTCCTTTACCTTAAGCTGGTAAAATATGGACTGGAAAAATGGACTACATGATAAATGAAAACTGAGTAAACTGTCCTGGCAGTGATAAATAACTTAGATTCTTACTGTCAAATAATTTGGATAGAAGTACCTCAAGATTTATATTATGTTTAAGAAAACTTTAAAACTATCTGAATGTTGGAATCAAATACAGCTCACCACAGATGATTCAAATCTTTAAGGAGCAGTAGATACACTGGAAGGTTGGAACATAGACATAGCTCAACAAGCTGCAAGACTTACCAAGAAGACTTGGATTAAACTTGAGAAAGACAAATGGGAAATTCTGAGTTGGACTAATCCCAGCCAGCAGTACAGACTGGTGTGTGATTAGCTAGGAGTGCAATTGATCTGAACATGACCTCTTCCAGCAATGAAGGCAAACCATACCCTGGAATGCATGAGCAACCAGGTTGTCAACAGAACAAGGGATGTGATTATTCCATTCTGTTGAACACATGCTATGCTGTATTAAAGTTTATCACTGGGCAGCAATTAAGCAAAACACAGCCACTTATTCACTTCTCCCTCCAGTGGAACTGGAGAGACAGTTGAAAGGGTAAAAGTGAGAAAACTCATGGGTTGAGATAAAGACAGTTAGTTTAACAGGTAAAGCAAAAGCTGTGCATGCAAGCAAAGCAAGGAATGCATTCACCCCTTGTCATGGGCAGGCAGATGTTCAGTGATATCCAGGAAAGCAAGGCTTCATCATGAGTAATGATGACCTGGGAAGATAAAAAGCCTTAACTTCAAATGTCCCCCTTCTTCCTTTTTTCCTCCCAGATTTATATGCTAAGTATGATGTCATCTAGTGTGAAATGTCCCTTGGGTCAGCTGGGCTAGCTGTTCTGGCCGTGTCCCCTCCCTCCCACCTTCCTGCATATCCCCAGCCTACTCTTTGATGAAGTGGTGTGAGAACCAGAAAAGACCTTGACACTGCCCAGCAATAACCATTCATCCCTATATCACAAACACTGTTTCTAGCACAAATCCAGTATAACCCCATACCAGCTACTATAAAGAAAATTAACTCTATCCCAGCCACAACACAGCACAACACTATACTAAGAGTCAGCTCTCGCCATACCCAAGAGTGATGCAAAAGACAGCAGCTGCTTCTGTATGACAACTCAATCAAGCTTTCAACATTCCCCATATAAAAAAACCAAAGAGCATACACTCAGTAGCTGGGCCATGAGATCTTCTTCAGATTGAATAAACAGCTGCTGCTTTCCTCCCTCTATACTCAGTCCAGCTCTCCAGCATACTAGATAACAAACATTTATATAGACACACTATAAAGCCCATATTTGAACACTTTTAATTTCAATATTTATTATAGATTAGGATTGCAGACTAGTTACTGGAATTGGATGGAAGAACACTGCAAAAGTTGAAGGAGGCTGGCTCTGTTTGCTCTAGAGTATTTAAGGAATTACCGGAAGCAGTCCCTGAATGTTGTCATTATATTGCAAGAGTTCTATTGTCATTACATTGCAAGGGTTCCATATTGCTAGAGTTTCGTACCACCTTGATGTTTCTTGTAGGCAGCTCCTCTAAGCACTGACTCTTCCTTGTTCTCACAGTAGCCAACTGACTCCAGTTCCCTCAACCAACCAATCCATTCTTTTATAACACTCTTCTTATTGGCTGCAGCTGTGGCCTGTTAAAGGCTGATCTGCTCCTAATCTTTAATAATTAACCCAGCTGCAACTCTTTAGGGGGTAAGATTACTTTCTATGCTACCTTTATTTACTTCTATTCTATCCCCCTACACCTGAATCTTTAGTGATCATCAAGGACAAAGGAAGAACGAAGGAGTGAATAACAACAGGGTTTGAGTCTTTTTGAGAAACATTAGGAGTTAAAACTTACCAATATAATACAGTCCAAAAAAAGTAAGTAAATGTCTGTTAAGTAAATGTCATTTATTTCTGCAATAGGATACCCACTAGATAAAGAGAAAATTGTAAAGTACATACTTGGAGGCTTTTGTTGTAGGCATGATGATTTCTGTATCATATTTAGGTTTCTATTTTTTCATTAAATGAATAACACCTATTCAGTTAGTATAGAAAGAGCTATAACTAAGCTATCATTCCTAAGCCGTCTTTACTGTCAGTTTAGTAGAATTAGGTTCACAGCATCGGGCTTTTGGTCTTGCACAACTGTAATTAGTGAAAAAAATCTGCCGTTAAATGAAACACGGCATCCGCTTCACATGTTCAGAAGACTGAACTAGCCTAATTGTTTGGTTTTGAATGTGAGATATGTGTTAATTCCATTATTAAAAGGTTAGACATTTTCCCCCTAAAAAAACCCATACAAACAGACAAACAAACAAACAAACAAAAACCAACCAAATAAAAAAACCACAACAAATCAAAGAAAAAAACCCACAAAAACAAAGAAGCTCCCTCCTAAGTACTAGTAATAGCTCTTTTGAAAACAAAGGAGCATGATTTATGTTAAGTATATCTAGCCAAAATGATATAATTTGAAAGTCTGTTGGATTTGTTGAAAATTGTTTGGAACAAAAAAAGTAAATTAGTCAGAGGTATACAAGCTATAAAGAAGGACTAGTTCTGTGCCAATCACTGGATGAAGGGAGCCTTACCAAGTCTTTCTCTTCAGAAATGCTTGACAGGTAACAATTCTACAAATAACTCTGTGATCTTCAAGAATACTCATCAAAGTCCATAGTTGCTAACAAACATGTGATCACTCAAGTCATATATTTATCACTTCTTCAAGAAGCCCCTAGTACTTTTGCAAAGCAAAGTTGTTTGCAAACTTCTCTATTTTGCTTCCTAAGCACTACCTTAGGATGTTAAAAAAATTAAACCTATTAAGAATTTACACAGTATATTTTTATCCTACTATTTGGATTACATTGATTAGCATTGCAACTCATCATTCTTTTGGCATTCTTTATATTTCTAGATAAGAAATAGATAGGAAATTACATAGATGAGAAATTACAAGATAACAATCTTCCTCATGCCTTCTTCATAATTGACAGAAACTGGCTTATTCTATCAGTTTGCTCTGGAGGTGTCCATCTAACCTGTCAATCTGTCACTAGAAATGTGGGGCTATTTCATGTATTCTACAACATATTAGAGAGCACTAGAAGTATATATAAAGGCTACTGAACTGAGTCTTTAATTGTCACATCTTAATGTGACAATTGTCACATCTTAATGTGACCAGACACTGAATCTGATCAGCTGAAAAGATCTCCAGACTCTGTTAATTGTCCTGTAGATATATTTGCAATAACTCTCAGAATTTCCTTTGTGATGAGATATTGGCATTTTAAGGCTATTTAATTGAATCTGAAGGCACATGTCTTAATTGAGTCAAGTGACTTTTACTCCAGAAATTATTGTTGCAAGCATTTAGGACAGGCTACAGTTGCTTAAACACAGGCATCTATTCTGACTTATGTGCTCTAAGGCACTTTATAGTTGCAATACTGGACCAAGGGGACACTCACATTCTTCTTGAGCAGCAGTTAGAGACCGTGCAGAACAAGGGAGATTATGCTCAAATTGCACAGCTTGGCTATTTTTTGGCAACTGGAAGCCATTCACAAAGACAAATTAATTTCAGCCAAAATGCTTTTATATAGCAGCCCAAATTTAATTAATCCATACTTAATGTTCCCCAAGGTTGTATACGAAATAACAAGCCAATTTTTGTTAATATTTTTTATGTTTGAAGATTGAACAATAAGACTTTGACGCTCGTGAATTTGAAAAGTGGTAGTTAATGAACGCTGAGGGCTATGACTGATGTATGTTCTTCAGTACCTTTATGGAGGTGATGATTTAAGATCCTTTGACTTTAACCTGAAAGAGAGGATATGCAATTACTTACTTGCCATCTAGCTTTTGCTGCAAAGGTGCAGCATCAGAGATGACATCTTCCCAAAGCACCTTTCCGCTGTAACAGGCTGTTTAAACTTCTGCTGTAAATAGGCGATCAGGAAGTGACCTTAAATTCTGAAGCCTCAAGGAGAGATACCACAACATCCTCTGATATAGGAAAGAAAGTTGTTTCAGGGATGTAGCAGGCTGTGAATACTAAATTAATTTATTCTTAAATAAAGTGAAAGTTACAGTGACATGGAAACAGTAGGGTAAATGGAAAAATATTTCACAGGTGTATGAATCCTCTGTGCATAGAACAAGAGAAGGTAAATTAAATAATAACTCAGTAATTCAAAATGTGCACTCTTCATTTTCCCAGTAATTATGTCTTCTTGTGTACCAAGTTTAGGAAGTATGTACAACGTGGAGGAACTTGTGCTGTTGAAAGGAGACCCTGGACTTCATGGCCATTTTCCCTTCAAAAATATGCTAGTCAATATCTGTGATCAGTTTTGATATACCAAAATGAAATCACAATAAATTCTATATTTATTTCTTACTAGGAAAGCAAGAGTTCTGTGTTTATTAGGGAAAACTTTTTTTAATTATCCTCAGCTTTCTAGTGCTCCTTTTTTTAAAAAAAATACTTATGTTAAAAGAAATAAGAAGTATTGACAGACAGTCATGTTAATAATGTATTTATAGTGGGTTTTTTGTAAAGTATTTATTGAGCTATGCTTCCCCCAGTGTGATCAGGAATTTCCATTATTATTATGCCTTGTAAACCTGAAATAATATTACACATGTATATATCAATGTAGCTTTTTAAATATATATACTATCTTTAAGCATTCTTACATTTTATAATGCAAATTTGATTGTATTCTGCTTACTCTAAAGTGTCCAGAAGCAAAAAATGCTGAAACTTGTTATATTTTCTAATCCTTCTATTACAGCTATTAGTTTGTAACAGTATTTTAATAATAAATAATTTTCAAAAGTATCTGTTTGGATTTTGAAAGAAATTCCATAGCAGATTTTGTTTGATACTTTTCTTAGTTTTTTTAATATCCACAGAAAAATACTGATCTTTTTGTTGCCAGTAGGAATTCATATTGTGGCTGTTATCCATTATGATGTCTACTTAGGAGGGGGAAGCTGTATAACCCCTTTTTTAGCAAAGAAAACCAGCAAGATTGTATTTTTTTCCATTTTTTTCCTTTTTTTTTCCTTTCTTTTTTTTAATCTAGTAAACAAATTCCAGTGAAGTAAAACAAATTCCAAATTCAGTATCTGTTCAGTTTTACAGATGGGATCTGCTTACGATATAAAACAGAGGTCCTACTGCAATCTCAAGCTATGTACATGACAAAAAAAAAAAATCCCTGTTGGCTTGTTTGGTTTTTTTTGAACAACCTTATGTATTACATGTGTCATGTATCACAAAATAACTTTTTCTGCGTTCTAGACACCATACCTATTTCCTTCTTTGTCTTGTGAAATGCAATAGTCAGTGGAAACTAAAAACAAAAACTAAAAGAATCACGAAAGAACCTATCATAGCAAGAAGCAGCATGGCCAATGCTCTTGGAGCTTACCTGTAAAGCTCTTTTCTCCATATGGACTTGTCCAGGTTAGAATTTTAAACCTCTTTCAGCTTGAGGTAACTGATAGGCAATTGGATAAAGTTAAAAGATAAAGCTTTAAATGACAGTCTCAGCATTATGCAAGTGTTTGTTCTAGTGGTATTTTCTGTATTTTTTTTTTCCCAGGGTTGAAAAAAATACTCACTGTGGCAATAAACAAAGTTTTAAAAGTGGGACTGAAGCTACTGCTTCAGCTATTCAATATTTTGCCTCTGTGAGCTTCCTGCTAAGTAAAACATTGCAATTATTGTGACAGAAAGTTGTTTGCTGATTTTGGATCTTAGTGTATTTTTTAAAGATTATTTTAACACTAATCAACTTAGTTTTGCATATTCTGCAAGCTGGGTAAACTCAATTTCTGTTCCAAGTACACTGTCACACGGGTGGTTATTACAACACAGCTGGCATGGGTTGATCTCAGTGGGATTCCACTTAGCATGTCTTTCAAAACGACATTATTTTATTCAATAAGAATATTCTTGGAACCAAAATAGGTGCACAGTGGTATGCAGTGTTTGGAGATTTGATTTTACGTCACTAACTGGGCTAAGAAATATTACATCAGAGTAAATATGAATGAGTCAGCACTTCATACAATCATAGAATGACTTAGAGTGGAAGCCAGCTTAAAAATTTTCTAGTTCCAACCCTACTCCCACAGGCAGGGATGCCACCCAATGCCCAAAGTCCTATCCTTGAACACTTCCAGAGAGGGGGGCATCCACAACTTCTCTGGGAAACCTGTTCCAGTGTCTTCACTATTCTCTGAATAAGGAAATTCTTCCAAACACCTTATTTAAATCTCTCTTCTTTTAGTTTAGAACTGAGATTATGTAAATTTTTTAAATATACTCTGAAAGGTAAAATTCTCCATCATTTTCTCAGCTTGGTAGAAATGCAAAAGCTTATGTCAAACAGTTTTCATTTTTAACTTTGTTCAAAAAGCAAAATAAAAATGAAAACTACCTTTTTTTTTCTCTGTTGGACTTCATGAACAAAGTAGAAAGATGCAGAGGATGTTATAAATTCTAAATAGCTCTAGGCCAATCAAACCAAGTTGTTACATCAGATAATCCACTTATCATGTGAAAAACAGAACAAAATTCAGCTTTTCCTTTAATGTAAGCCTAAAGAAATACAAAGATGTTATTAAATAGCAACATCTAAATGATTTTTTATTTTCTGAAAAATGTGGCACAGTACTTCTTGATTGTGTTATTTTCAAAGTAGCATGTAAATAGGGAAGTTAGTCTTTTCAAGATCTTGTGTAGTGACTTCTGAGTACTTTTAGCTGCAATTATATTATGCCTCCATATATTAATTACATTTTTTTGCAAAATTCTAACAGGACACAGTATTGTCAATGCATGATGGGTGAATAATGACAAACACCTTTGCTATGTGTTTCTTTAAATGCTGCTTTGAAAAAACCTGTTTGTAAAATGTGACTTTTCTTCTTCATGGAAGTGAGCTGGCATGACTATGATTACCTTGAGAAGGGATATCTTCTTTAAATACTCCTATTATAAAAACATACTTTTTTATATTGTTAATGAATGTTATGGCCTTCCCTTTAGATATTCAAGAACACAGATATTTAAAATTAGAATAGAATAGAATAGAATAGAATAGAATAGAATAGAATAGAATAGAATAGAATAGAATTTCAGTTGGAAGGGACCTAAAATAGGACAATTCTCTGACCACATCAGGGCTGAAGAAAGGTTAAAACACATTGCTAAAGGCACTGTCTTCAACACTGACAAGTTTTGGACATCAACCACCTCTCTACAAAGTTTGTTCAATCAACACTGAATATCTCTTGGTGCATCTATGATCCATTCCCAAGGGTCTTTTCACCAGATACCAGGGGGAAGAGATCAGCACATCCCTCTCCTCCTCCCCTCCTCTGGAAGCTGCAGAGAGCCATGAGATCCTTCAACCTTCTTTTCTCCAAACTAAACAAAACCAGAGTTCCCAGCTGTTCCTCATGGGACATTACTTTTAGCTCTTTCACCAGCTTTGTTGCCCTTCTCTAGATTCATTCAAGGACCTTAATGTCCTTCTTAAATTGTGAGGCTGCACCAATGTTGAATACAGCAGGGTAATTGTTATAACAGAACATTTTTGCATATTTCTAAATTTCAGATTTTTTTTTTTTTATAAAAAATACACTCTATATGGCTTACCACAATTAGAGTTGATGGCTATTTAATATTCTACAAAAATTCCATCTATTTTCTCTGTCTCCTGTGGTTAAAATCCATTTTCCTTTATTTTCCCTATCCTTTTAGCAACATGGGACAAACAGTGGTGAGTATTATAAATAAATAGAGCCTGTAATGCTCCTGCTAGCCTCAAAAGATCACACAGGTTTCTTGCAATCTGAGCACAATGTAGAAAGAAAAACATGACATTTGGAAAATTGCCAATTTTAGTAAAATATTAAGATGGTTTCATTTGAAATAATTAGTCTTCTATTCTTGGTGTACATTTAAAGCAAATGATGTTCTGTAGTGCATATTTTTCTTGTTATATGGGCATCACGTTGGAATTTTTCACTTTTAGTAGATGACAAATTTCAACAGCAAACATTTTCAGTAAGAGTACTTTAAAAAAGAAGAAAACTGCCTGCAGAAAGCTCAACTAAAAAAGACATTTAATGGGTATCACCAGGGTTTTTAATTGTAGCACAGTCTGTACTATGGGGCATGTACACTCCTCCCTGACATTGAAGCCAAATGACACCATGCCATGCTATAACTCCATCTGGCGAAAAACCCTTGCCCTGCCTCTTGCTCAGTCCTTCCCAGCGGGATGAGGGGGAGAATCTGAAGTGTAAAAGTGAAAAAATTCATGAATTGAGACAAAGACAGTTCAATAGGTAAAGCAAAAGCCTTGCAAGCAAGCAAAAGAAAACAAGGAATTCATTTACCACTGCCAATAGTCAGGCAGATGTTCAGCCCACACCTGGAGAGCTGGGCTCCTTTACATATTAACAGTGGCTTAGGAAGACAAAACTCCTCCACTCTGAATGTCCTTCTTCATGAGGTTATATATACAGTTACATGGAGCACAGGTTCTTGGGACTGCACAGGCAAGAAAACAAATTTCTCTTGGTTTACAGTAAGGAAACGTGAGGGGCAGGGGGAGGATAAGTAATTATTTAATATTGTGCCTTTGTAGTATTGGGCATATTAACTAGCAAGTTCTTTTCATACTGACATATACCTGTGAAAAACTGGCGCTGTTCTCACCCAGTCAAACTTTCTATAGTTTTTACTGCTCATGTAGAATAAAATGTGGGCTAATTTTAGCCCCCAAATATCTAGTACATGAAATAGAGACATTTTTAGTCTGTAGTTTTCTTTCCTCATGTTCTCTTTTCATGATTCATAAGCCCTCTAATGTTTGAAGCACCACAATAAACAAACATTATGCACTTAGTCTTTTCTCTATCAAAGCCACAGCTAGTGAATTTCTCATTCCTTGAAGAACACACAAAAAGAAGTGCATTCCCAGCATTTTCCACTGAGCCTGTTGGTAGCTGAACATAAAAGAAAACACTTTTTTTCTCTCTCTCTCTCTGTGAGGGTGGTCAAACACTGGAAGACTTTGCAGTTTCTGTCTTTGGATATACTCAAAAATCATCTGGTTATAGCTCTATATGGTCCTGCTTAAGCAGGGAAATTGGACTAGATGATCACTTCCAACCTCTGACACTTTATCACTCTGGGATTCTGTAAATATAAGTCTGTATATCCTGTTTATGTCCCTAGGATACATCACATATGTGTGTGTTTAACTGTCTCCGGTGCACTGCTCTGCATGTACATTGATTTTTAAAAATTGTTTTGGTTTTTTAATCTTTTCATCATATGATCAGTCTAAAATTTTCACAGATTTCTGTCTCTGGTTCTTTTACACAATGACAGCTATCATCTCTCTATTCATATTGACTACTATGAAAATGTCAGCTATAACTCCGTATATTCTCATATGAAGACTTCCTAATGAAACATTTTTATAATAGCCAGACATGTCTTTTTTCAGGAACCCCTGGTTGTTTGGTTTTTTTTCCTTTTCAATTTATTCTCTAAAATAAAACCCAGGGGTGATTATTTTATGGTTTTTTACTTTAGAAAATTAAATTTAGAAAGGTGGTTTGTATTTGCACTTTATTTCCTTCATTGTCCTACAGATAAGGATTCAGGTCCATTTTAGACAGTGGTTATACTCTTTTGTCATTCAAACCTGCTGTTTGAGGCCATTAACCTTCTTTGTTTCATGTGTTGTGATTAGAAGTTTTGATATAGAAACTTCTTGTTCATACTGTTGAGTAACTGTAATTCTGTGGAACAGACTTCACTTGCAGGCTCATTAAAAATTTAGGGTTTAGAGAGTTTTGATCTTTTATAACTGTTAGTGCAGATGCCTGTGTTTACAGATGCACACACACACTGATCTCTGAAACCCATCAGCATTTTAGCACAGTATGTAATTCTGTGTGAAAATAGATTTCATAACAATCAACCTTGATACATACACAAGCAAAAAAGCAGACAACATGAAGTCATAGTCTAGCACATCAGTGTCTTATACTGTGTGCTCTGTGGTAAGGCTCTCAAAAGGTCTGTGGCACATAACCAGAGCACCAACTACAGGTGCAAAAGAATTATAAATGGCATTAGACACCTCGGTGGGGAAAACATATTTCAGTCCACATTTTCTGAATGAAAAAAAAAAAATCAATAAAAATGTTAGTTCACTTTGTGCTTGTTATTTAATTAAAAATATCTCATGTTCAGTAAGCTGTTAACATCTCCTGGGCAAGATTCCAAAGAAGTATTTGGAACCAAAGATAAGCTTCCTTACTGGAGAAACTGTTCAGATGGTCTTCAGACAGTGTTTTCTGCTGTCATTTGAAATGTTCTGTGGTATTCAGCATGGGACTGGCTCATTATAAAATAGTTCTAAATTGTTCCAGACCTGTCTGGAATAGCATGTGGTGACCAAGTGAAATGCCCTTGTGTATTTTTGATTACACTGCAAACCTATGTTTAAGGAAGCTCAGTTTTTTCCTTTGTCCTCAGGAGGTAACTATAACACATAGAGTACCTGCAGAGAGTGATGCAGTTCACCCAAAGAAAATGTAAAGTATATGGAGAATAGAAGGTATGCATTATGTACAGATTCATAAAAATATGTAGATGCAGCATACATATAATCTGTCACTTATGATGATATACTGATTCTTTCATTGTCCCTTCTTTTACAAGAGAAAACATTTCATCTTCAGTTTTGGCCTTCTTTTCAATGGAGGCCATCACAGCTATGAAGGGCTTAGTTCAGTTACCTAATACCTGTGAGAATTCCTAGGGTATCTAAGGCATCCATAAAATACTCATCTATATTACAGAAGATCTGCAGGCATCCTATGCTCTTCAGAACCAAGAAATCCATAATGCAGTAGATGTCTATGTGCTGAGAACTGAATCAGTCCTAATTTTCTTACATTGATCTTTATATTCATAAAAATAAATTAAAAAAATGGGGTTTCTCAGTGCTTAAGAAAAAGAACCAAGATTGCAGTAATGTACTTCTGATGGTTTTAATTAGCAGTTTATTTCAAAAGGCACTCCCAGGGTCAAAAAGAACTTCTGAAAAATGAAATGTCTTTTGTTGTTCCAAGCAGAATTCCATTCTTGTCACAATTTTTAGAAACTAATTTATTCTAACATCTATAGGTGGAAAAAATGTAGTGGTGGAGAATAACTGTTATCGCCTAAGCAGTTGAAAGTTTCATAGCTTCCAGTGGTTTAAAGTGAGCATAATCCACTTCCAATCTTCCAGAGAAGAAGTGCACTTTATTGGAAACAATGAGTATCACAATATGTTCTAAAAATAGGCAACATTGGAATGAATGGATTTATTTAAGACTTATCCATGCTTTAGGAAGATAACTTGCTGTTGCTCTTTGAAACATTGTAAGTGTACACTTTATCAATATAAAAAGTAATTTGATCACTTAATACTAGTGATAGAAGTTCCAAAGGTAGCCGAGGAAATGGAGAATATTCTACGTATGTGGCTATAACAGTGTGGTAAAACTACTCAGTACAGTCAAGATCTGTCAGATTTTGACATTGACATTAGGCAAGGTCATTTCCAACCACTAAATTTCAGGGTTTTTTCCTGGTTAATTTCTAGTGACTCAGTGCTTAAAACAAATATATTTCCAGAGATATATATGGCAATTAAGCTAAGTCCCTCAATAATCTATCAGCTGCTAACTTTCTCTGGTGATCTACTATTGATATAGAATGTACACATGGTTTACAGATAATTTTTTGTTGAACTTACTCAATTAGAACTTTAGACACAGAGATGGAGCTACAAATAAAATTCAAAGCTAAAGCTAAAATGAATAAAGGCATTGTGATGCTTGGTAATGTATTCATTGATTAGAAGTTATAAAATTCATCACAAGAATTGAGTTCACAGTGCTGAATTCAGCTTTTAAAAATTTTGCATAGATTATATGTGAGAATTAAATAGCACAGGAAAAAAACCGTAGCTTTGTGAGCCAATGGGAAACAGTGGAACAAAATATGTCTGAAAGTGTATCACTCTTTGGTTTGGGTGCCTTGCTTGTGGTTGCACTTAGTGGTCTGTGCAAATCATGTCTTTTCTGTAGGAAACAAATCCCAAACACAATGCCAATCACAGTCTAGGAGATATTAAAAATCATTTTTAATAGACTGCTCCAGCTTGGGTCCCCCACGGGGTCACAGGTCCTGCCAGAAAGCTATGGGGTCCTCCATGTGCTGCAGGCAGATATTTGCTCTGCTGTGACCCTCCATGGACTACAGAGAGACAAACCACACCACCATGGTCTTCTCCATGTGCTGGAAAGGGATCTGCTCCAGCATCTGAACATGTTCTCTCCCTTCTTCTTCACTGACTCTGGTGTCTACAGAATTGTTTCTCACATTTTCTTTCTA
Source organism: Pheucticus melanocephalus (assembly GCA_013398405.1). NCBI lineage: Eukaryota > Metazoa > Chordata > Aves > Passeriformes > Cardinalidae > Pheucticus > Pheucticus melanocephalus. Next base: position 763,847 of record VZSJ01000371.1, on the reverse strand, counting down.
CTGTCTCTCCCAGCTGCTGCACAGCCTTTTTTTGCCTTTTCTTAAATATATTATTTAAGAGGTGCTACCAGCATCAGTGGTGGACTTAACGTTGGTCAGCCCAAGCTCAGCATGGAGATGGTTGAAGCTGGCTCTGTCCTACATGAGAACAGCTTCGGCTGTCTTCTCACAAATGTCAGATGAGAGAAAATCCATCTTTGTGGCCTGACAGTAAACATGGCTACCTGTAATGTGAACAAACTCCTTTGTTCCACTTCTAGACATATTTGAAGGTGAAGGGGTGCTGTTCCTTGGTTTGGTATTCTTTGTTTATCCTACAGTATCTGTAATGTAAAGCAAAGATAAGAGAATTCAGATTTTTATTAGATTATATTCCTTCAGATCTGGGATCCAAAATACACGTGTGTGTATATATAGATATTCTAGAGTTGGTATTTATTCCTGAAGGCATTTTAGTTCTGTTTTGGTCATTATTGCTATTTTCATGAGTGGTATTTACTAATATAATTAAGAAAAATCAATAAAATAATGGCATGTCTAGATGTAAAGCAGAAAACAATGCTTTTATATAAGACAGTGTCCCATGGCTTATAAGGAATATCAAATTTAGTATGATGAATAATTCAGTATTAAATTTACATATAAATTACACTTGTAAACAACCATAATATTAATAACTATAATTAATTGCACCAATCATGAAAGATGTGATTATATGTTTAAATAAAATAAAGACTACACCTTTAAAACACACCTGGATAACTTTACACAAAAGAACAAACAAATTACTTTTAAAAATATGGAAATGAAGAGAGTGTGTATCTATCTCACATACAGCTAAATAGTCCTCCTAGTGTCATCACACCTCTTTGTAAAATATCAAAAAATATATTGACTGTTCAAGATTTGATCTACTATTTGCATATATATTACTATACTGTAACATCTAAGAATTTAACCATTTGTTTATGCACAGTTTATTTTGAAAATGAATTTTATTAGGACTGTGATTTTTAGTGTTTCTTAAATAATGCAGGATGGCATTCTTTACAAATGTCTTTTCCCATTAAAAATACAACAAAGATGTCAGTAAATATTCATAAATATTTTTATATGTATCTATAGTTTGCATAAAAATGGTGAATTAAAAGTTATAAAAATATTCTAAAGTGAAATCACTAGCTGCTCTAACAAGCTCATTCTAATTTGATATATAATGGATTAGGTCTAATCACTTCTTACAATAAACTATGCATGATACCTGTTCTGCAGACCAGAGATTGCTTCCTAGCCTTTCATTATTTAGCCACAGAGATGAGCCAGGATTTGGTGAAGATCATTTAACACATCTTGGATCAGCTTCAAATTTCCATAGTGCCCTAAGGCTGCATCCTCCCTGCCTACAAGGATGAAATCTCAGAGATTGGAATATCCATTCCTCTTTTCCTCTGTAAGGACAGATTAATGTACAGCCAATGAGGGAATTGTGATGTATTTGGAGAAATTTCAGCAAACAATTGAAGAACTGGACATCCAGGGCATAATGGCTGTACCTGCCTCGAGTTAAGATGCAATTTGCAATTCCAATCAGGCTTTCTGTAGTCTGTCACACTGCATGCTGTACAGGCATTACTGCAAAAACAAAACAAGGACAATACAGAGGCATTCACTGACTTAGATAAAACTTCCATCTTCATATCTAATCTTGAATATATGAGCAAATCATATAGTCGCATAAAAATTCCATTTCACTTAAGCTTACAGCTTCTGAAGAAACTCAAATACTAGAATTTGTATACGAAAATAATAAAATAAGCTTCCCCTTTACTGTTCAAAGAGCATCCAAATGATGAACTTAGTCATATGCTTTATTTTCAGGCACTCTGTGAGGAGCAGAGACCTGCCTCAGTGATCCTTATAGGTCCTTTCCAACATAAAATATTCCATAAATTATTATTCTATTTCTTGACATTATGTAATGAACTCGAAGCTCTTAAAACTGACTTGCAAAATTATTCTGAGGCTCTGGTCTGAAGTGATAGAATAATGCTCCCTGACAGAACAAACACTTGAACCATAATAGTGCATAGTGAAAATGGTATCACATCCCACAAACTAGATTAAAAAAGTTTTACTTGACTGGTATATACCTTTGGGATTTTTGATGTTTGGGGTTTTATTTTCATGTTTGAATGACAGTGATTTCAAATACTTTTCCTGCATAGGAATAGTTGTTTTACTTTCAAGTGGGTCCTTATCTAGGTTCACCAACAGCTACATTTAATGCTCTTAGTGTAGCTGCTGAAGTTCCAGTTATTTTCAGTGGAGTTGCTGGACTTCACTGTTGATGTGAACAGTCATGAAAATGGTCTGGTTAGAAGAGTAAATTTACTGAACAGAATAAAATGTCTGCTGAACAGTACTGATGGGAATTGTCTGCCAACCTTGGAGTTTTAGGCCTGGGAACTGGGGTTGGGAACCAGAAACATCTTTGAAAATCTTACCTGGCATCTTTGAAGTACTGCTGAGTACCTAGAAATCTTGCAGTACCCTTGTTAAGTGAAAAAATGAGGAAACCGCAATGTCAATTTATGATCTGAGAAAGCTGGGACAGTGTGGTAAAATAAAATTGGTGAGATTCTGTAAAATAAGTCATGCAAAGATGCATTTGCTTGGGATAATGTAGGAGAAAAAAAATAGAAAGGTAGAAGAGCATGAAAAAGTGCAAGAATCCCTGCAAGCAGAATTTCAGGAGTGGCAGGAAAGTACTGGGCTTCTCACAGAGACGTGCAACTGCAAACACTTTGCTGAGAGCTTTTAAGTAAGAAGCTGAAGATGTTTTACAGTGCCTTAGAGCAGTTAGAACAACTGTCCCTTGAAACTCATAGTTCTGATAAAAGTCAGTTGTTTCGTGGTTTAGAAACCAGTCTCAGACCTCTGGCTTTAACACAGTCACAGCAAGAACATACAGGGTCAGTCTCAGAAAGTGCAACCATTGAGAAGACACATATGATGAAAGGAGCATGATTCCAGGCCTCTTGAATCTGGTTCTTGAGTCTGGTTCTGGAAACAGCTTCCCTACCTCTGCTTTATTACATGAATGTAATGTAACACTTTCTGTTATTCTACTTCTTTCCATTGTTGAAACTTCTAAAACATAGTTCCTGGCTCCTGCCAGAAGCAAAGGCCCTTCCCAGGTCACAATGTCCACTACAATCTACATTGCACAACAACTAGTGGAGAAATAAAACATGGCAAAAAGACCAGTGGCAAGGCATTACCAAGCAGGAGGTTGGACTATTTTTCTTGATCAGAATGAGGCCAAGGAAATATTTCTGGCTGTGTGCCCTGTAATACTGGACTCACAGAAAAAGGGTATTGGTGGAGATTGTGTCAGCAATTTTCCAGTGAAGCCAAATGAAACCATATTTGCTTTGAATTAAAGAGGTGGCAAGGTTTCCAAGCATGATTTTCACCTTGGGAAAACTCATTACTGGCTGCTTATACAGTTCTGTTAGATACAATCACCATCACATTGGATGCAACCTTAGTAACATTTCCTGGTTTTGTAGGAACTAGAGAACATATTCCTTTTCCACAGGGAACTGTACTCCCCCAACATCCGCATAGGTCTGCCTGACACACCCAGATGAGAAAACCTAAGAGAAATTGATACATTTCCTGAGTAAGAGCTGGGAGCTACAAGAGATGTCCTGAAGTGTCAAGGAAAGCACCACTGAATTTAAGCAATTCAGCTCCATCCTTTATTTTTCAAGAATTTGGATATTAAAAGGGAATGCAGGCTTCACCAAACAATAAGTAGTTTTTAACATGTGTGGAAATGCTTGGAGTCATGGAGCTCACCTTAACATTCTCTTGAAATTTAAAGTTCTTCGAAGTTTAGGGGCATTGGCTCAGACTGGCTGAAAAACATTCAGAACCTAAATAATAATTTAAAACCTGAATTCTAAGTGTTTTCATCTATGCTATCAAATCTTAAAAATTAATCTCACCTGAAATAATATATATTGACTATTTTAGTGTACAGTTGATTTCAAAATAAGCTAGTTAATTTTTTTAAAAATTGCTCCTCTAAGAAGCTATTTTTATTAAAAATAGTTGTACCTAAATTCACTTTTTTTTTTTAATAAATGTAATCACATTTAATTTTCTGCCCCAAAGAGAAGGTAATTATTACAAAAAAAGTATTTTTGTTCATGAAGAGATTGACTGGAAGAGACTTCATTTTATCCCAATATGAACACACTTTATTGCTGAAACCTACAGCTTTGGTTAGGAGTTGATAGATTTCTTTGGTTTCCAACTGTCCCTTATTAATTATTTCTGCAAAAATATATATGTACTATAAAAAAAAAAAAAAAAGTTGTTGATTATTTTGCAAGTATTTGAGGTCTTAGCCTGAACTGGCCAAAAAGTATTGTTCAAAGATATGACATGACAGACAAGATGACAGATTTAATGAAGAGTCTAATGTTTAGAGCATATGCAATTTAAGAAAACCTGATTCAATTTATTAAGATGCCCCAGGAGACTAAAAACTGTGTACTAGAGGATTTTCTTAAATACCTAGCTGTGAAGTGTCTGAGAAAGGTAAAACAATTTTATGAGCTTATCCATTGACTGTTTCACAGACAACCTTTGATATATGGAAGAATGGATTTGAAGCTTAACCCTCTGTTTTCAGGTGACCCTTCAGTCTAAATCACAGGCTTTTGCTGCCACCTTTGTGATCTTCACCAATATTCAAAACTTTATCATTTAGAAATTCTATGCAAAGTTCGGGAACCAAAAAAGTAGACATTAAAACTTTCTACATCTCCACCTGCTTCTAGGAAGCTTTCAGACAGTTTGATCAAATTATTCAGAAAAAGGGTTCATTCAGTGTCAGAGGGCTTAATTGATATTATTTCCCATTAAAAACATCCTCATTTTAAGAGGGTATGCAGTCTTAGTCCTTCATTTTCCTCAGCATTGTTAATAATGCTCAACAGAAATTATAACCTTCCACTCACTCTAAAACACTGTAACTAGAGGTTTTTTAGCAGGCAGGACAAGAAATACTTACATATTGGATTTAAATAAATTACTGGAGTTTAGTAGAAGAAGCTTTATGTTATGCAAAAAAGCAATTTACTCACCTAGCCCTCATTTGTTTATATGACTAGGTTTATTCCTTTTTTAATCTTCACTTTATTTTTGATAGAAAGATTAAAGAGGACAGTACAACTCTCCAAGCCCCCACTAATCTCCCATCTCTTAGAGCTCCGAAGGGAGAGCTAAATTAACTACTGGGGTATATGTGGCTCATGAGCCTGTAGAGAAATTAGCTGTGGGAAAGAGAGCAACATTTTAATAAGATGAACAGCTTGAAGGTATGAATATTTTCTTTCTCCTGTTTTCAGAGCATTAATCGTCATCATAATTTTGACTGTTTTACATAGTCCTGATTTGAGTATCCTTTCTACACAAGTATGTGTTTCATTATTATTAGATATACATTTTTTATCCTAAACTCTGTGATACTTTGAATGTGTCAAAATCCTTCATGCATATCAGGATCAATTTGTATTTTACAAGTGAAAGGACTGAGGTGAGGCTGATTTGGTCCCTAAAATAGTGACATATGCATGTTAGGAAATAAAATGTAGCAGTATTCCTAGTCTTCCTTGCATGGATGTAGTACCATTATTTGGGATTCAAAAAACAGGTACTCTAATTGTTCAGATCCAAGATCTGAAGAAATTCATGACAGCCTGCACAGAAGGGAAAAATTAACTGCTCCCTGAGACTTTAGTGGCAGCCTGTGTCTGTTGTGGTTATATGCATCAGTGATGCTTGTTTAGTGAGTGAAAAATAACTTATCACTAAGAACTTCAGTATTTAGTTAAGGTATTTGTAAAACTTTCTTGAAAAATTTCTGACTCATTTAGACAGTGAAAAAAGTTACGCGTGATAATTTTAAGCAGTTAAGCTTCTGCTGTTGTACTTCAGTAAGAGATTTGGCTTTTTTTCCCCTGTATCTTAATCATTAGAAATATCTGATTTTAATTATGTTTTCTTTTTCAAAGAAACTGCTCCTCAGATAATAGTTGGAAGTTACAGTTGGTGAATATTAATTTCATCTACATGTGTACTCTGCGAGATGAAATAACCATTTTAGTATGTGATCCACCCACAATACTGGGAACTGTTTTGAAAAAATTGCATCAATTTGCAAGACAACATATTCATTACTTTTTAAGGTAAATTTCAAAATGGTTAGTGTTTATGATCATTCTTTTGCTACCTAAAAAAATGAAAAACATTGTAGGATAAGAAGGATTATTTAAAACTGAAATGGAGAAGGTCCTAACCAGATGATTTATGCATTATATATCTTCCATTTGCTATTAGGAGACTTGATTTAGTAGATGTGACATTTTCATCATAAAAATGAAACTGGAACTTAATTTAAAGGAAGAATTTCTAATTTAAAATCTTCTTTGTTCTGAAAACTTTATAGATTTACTCTTGTGTCATGCAATGTTTCATAGGAATTCTTCACCCACGCCTCAGAGAGCTTGCTCTGTCCATTAGAATGACAAGGAGGAAAGGGAAACAGATGGAGGCCTAGAGAAATAAAGATGATGAAATGTTGCACTACTTCATGTGAAGAATGTACTGATGCTCTTCTCTGGGGAATGATATGTCAGAAAATGAGGAAGCAATAATAGAAGAACTAGTTTTGAAGAAGGACGCAACAGTGCAGTCAAATAATTCCATTTGAAGGAGAGAGGGGACGAAATACACAGAGCTTGACAGTAGCAGCAGCAGCAGCCAAATAGACTAAAAGGATGTGCAGAGTATTCAAGACAGAAAGAGAACTGCAGTGAAAAATCAGATGCTAGGAAGGAATTAGGAATTACTCATTCCACTGAAAAACTGAAGATGGAATTAAGAAAAAGAAGTGACAGTGAAAAATACTCAGGGCAAGGATGCAGAGAGAAAAGGCCTCATCAGAGATATTGGAAGAGAAGAGTTCTGTGTCTGTGGATATTGCTATCTATCATATGGGGGAAGACAAAAATTGTCTTACGGGACTATAGGAGAAAGAGGCAGATTTTGAAAAGCAGTGTAAGAATATGAAATGGAGAGGGAAAGTTTGATGATCAATAAAAAAATAGAATATAAGGATTAAAAAATTGTGGCAATATTGACTCTGTAGTTTTGATTTGGGAAAGTGAAGAAAAATGTGCTCAACATAAGTGAACAAAAATTTAATGTGAAAGCTCAGGGACATCTTGTGAAGGTATCCTTTTATTTTCTAAACCTGTGACCCCAATGACAAATTCTTCAGAACATTCATTTGTTGTTGCAGCGTGTTGCAATTTCCTGTCTTAGACTTCCCTGTCCCCCAGGTGTGCCAAGTTCCCCTCCCCCTGCCTCCTGCTGAGAGCTGTCCATTCCAGCTGGGGCATCATCTGGTTGGCAGAAGTTCAAAAGATGCCCCTCAGGTCCGAGCTCATTGGCCTGTCCAAGTGTCTTTATCCCTTGAGCCTTCCCCTCCTCCCACCTGGTTGTTGCCTCACCTGTCCCTTCCCTCCCCCTACGCCCGGGCTTAAAAGACAATCAGACCATGGATTCTAATGGAGCTGTTACCGACATGTGACCCTGGAATAAAGTTCTGGATTTAACCCTCCATTGGAATCCTCTCCTATTTACTCCTCACCTAGCCTAAGGACTTCCTTCAGAGGTGATCCTGAGTTCCTATAAGCCTGGACTTGGTTTCGAGTGCCCAGCTGCTACATCCAGCCAGCCAGGGGTATCACTGTGGTGAAATACCGCAGCAGCTGCCCCTGGCCAAGCAGCAAGGGCCAGACAAGCCCAGGCACGTTCCACTTGGTAATATTGGGATTTTATTCCAATAATTTGTGATTTTTAATCCCTACTGATTCAGATAGTTTCTGTTACATATGCAAAAATAAATTTCTGTTTATCTTTTCATATCAGGACCAAATTCAGCTATGGAAAAATTACAGAATCCCTCTTTTTTGTTGCTTCCACAGTTATCAATCAGTTTGGCATTCCCATGTAGCAGCACCTGACAGTTCACACCAGCCAAATACTGGTCCTGCCTGACTAGTGGACTGAAGTACTGACACCTGGGGAGGTGTCTCTGTCTGTAGCTGGTGATACTGTCAGCTGTAGGTTAAGCAACATCTGCCACCTTATGTCTGGCTGCATCTTATTCATGAAATCAATCAAATTCAGGGTAAATAAGTGTGAAGTCCATCAGAAGAAGTCAGTACTAAGTCAATACTTACGAAGAAGATTGACCTCACTTGGATCCCAAAGTACCTGTAAATACCTGCAAGAGGAGGAAAAAAAAAACCTTTGGCAAAAAAGGTACACATTTCTGAGCATTAGGGAAGAAAGAAGCCTGACTGTCTTGGTGGTTTGTGGGCTCTGTGCTGAGGCAATTAGAGCCTTCCAGAAGAAATATATCTCCTCAGTGAGCCCCAAGCAGAGGACAGGTTAGGACAGGTAGGGAGACAGGGGAAAAGGAGAGCAGCACAAGACGGAGCAAACATGAGCAAAACTGAGAGAATGCTGAGAAAAGCAGGGGGCAAACAAAGCCAGGACTCAGAGATGACAGGCATTCTGAAATCAGCTGTAGGAAACCACTGAAATAAGAGCATCTTTATCATATTACTTTTCTTAAAAAATATTAATGTCAGCCCAGCCCTCTGAGAAAAAAACCCCACATAATTAAGAAATTTCATTTCTATGTCACCATAGTAGGGGTTTTTTTTCCCTTCTATTGTTTCTTTTTTCCCCATTTTTCTTTTTCTCTTCTTTTTTTTTCCCTCTTTTTCTCTAGGACATTAAGTCTTTAGTCTACAGACTCAAATGCTTGAATTTTGGTTGCTGCATTCAAATAGTAGCTCTAATACATGGGTGGTAAAGAGGTCCCAGAAAAAAAAACATATATTAGCTATATGTTGCTTGAAAGCTTAATTTCAAGCTATAACTGATATTTGGAAGGGTGGAAAGTTGAGTCATATCTACTTTTTCATTAACTGTTCACTACAAGTTACTAATAACAGAGTTACCTGAGTTACTAGGTTTGTCTCTGACTTGACTAGTTTATCTGTTCCTATGCTAAGGGACCCTTCATTCATTGCTGCCTCACTCAAAATTATACTGTTTTAAAGAAAGTAGTTTCTCATTTCAATAGTGACTCCTACAACAATAGAGCTGACATGCCTTTCCTATTGAGTGACAATTCAGCTGATTGATTCAGAGAAAGAAAAGAATTTTAAGAAAATAGTGATGACAGCAGTAAAGGAAGAGAAGATTTTATTTTAAAAATAACAGCTTGAATAGCCATCCATGCAAAAGAAGAGACAGTTGTTTAAATGATGTTGATCTTAACTTGCTTTCAAGAAAAAGGGGGAATGAACTCAAAATAAATGCCTTTCTCTTTTAACTCACTAACAATTTTCTCTAGGCCAAGTACATGTCTCTTCTTGTTACCTGTTGAAAAGTTAAATTGCAAGCAATTTAATTGCATGCTTAAATAGATAAGCAATTGTCAGTGTATACTGTGAAAATCTCATCCTTTTGAGAAGGCAGTACTAAGAATCAATATAAGACAGAGATAGAACAGAAAAAAGAATATGATTTAGCTATACATTTCTTTTTATTTACAAGTTCATTCCTAGTTTATGCCCTTACAAAGCAGTATTTTGAAATGGCATTAACAACATAGTGTGTGAAGATATTTTTTAAAATGACTTAAAACTACATATAAGTTACAGACCATTTTCCTTGAGAACTCTTGTGATAAATGTATTGCAACTGAGTGGAAAACATATTCCTTTTCCTGCTGTGATTGCACATTTGTACTCTTGAGTGCAGGCACATGTATTTGCAATTTCTTCCTGACAGCTTGATTAACCTTGAAAAGCTACAAAATAAAAAAAAAATAAGGAAAAGAACTTTCACACTTAACTTTCCAAATATACTTGAGAAAAAACTACAAACCTAATAGTTTATAAATAATGCCAGTGGTTTCACTGTGTTGCTGTATTCTCCCTGTTACATAACATATAACGTTTCATTTTATAAAATAAATAATGCAAAAAAAAAGAGAGAGGTTCAGAGAAATATACAGAATTTGTATTTTTGTCCTTTTGTTTGGTGTAGTGGTTGAGGTGCTTGGGGAAGGGGCTATGTGGGGGGTTTAGGGACTTCTGTAAGTAAACATTGGGGATTTTCTGTGCTGATCCCAGCTTGTTCCAGCCAAGTGGAATGGACCCACTCTCAGGCATGGCTGAGCCCATCACTCAATATGGTGACATCTGAGGAAAAAATTGTGTTCAAGAAAGAGGAAAGTTCTGGCTGAGAGGGAGAAGGAAGCAAAGAAAGTGTGGGAAACAACATTCCGAGCACTGAGATGAGATAAAAAGGAGCATGTGGAGGTACTCCAGGTAATGGAATAGAGAATCCTCTGCAGCCCACAGAAGAAAACATGTTGGAAGATATAGATATTTCCTGAAGAAACTACAGCACAGGGAGGAGCCGTTTGGAGGCAGCAAAGTATTAGAGGGAAGGAGTGTTAGAAAGGAACTGCTACAGATTGACCAACCCCCCATCTTCCCCTGCCTTGTGTCACTCAGCAGGGTGGGGACCAGGTAAAAGGAGTCAGGAATGAAGAAGAAGAGTTGAGTCTAGGAAGACGTGATTTGGGGGAAGGTGTTTTAATATTTTTCTCAGTACCCAAATCTACTTTAATTTTTTGAGGGGGAAAAAATTCCCAAACTGAGTCAATTTTGCTTGTGATGATAATTGGCAAGTGATCTCACATGAGACTTTTTGTCTTATTTCCTTGTGCTTTTGAGGAGTAGAATGAGAGAGTGTAGAGGGCATCTGTGTTGATGCCTGGCAGCTGGCCCAGTTCAGCCTACCATTGCCATGTGTCATGGTTTGACACTGGCGCAATGCCAGTGCCCCCATGAAAATATATGCTCCCTGGTGTCTGCTGTGAGATGTGACCAGGAATAAGCAAAGCGGGCCCTCACTTAGAAATAAAGAAAACTTTATTAACTAAACTACAGCTCTAAGTACAAAGAAACACACAGGGAAAATGAAAACCTTCCAAAAACATTTCCTACTCCCCCCACCAAATTTCCAATACATCCATCCCCCGAATCACCAGCTCTCAGTCCATCAGCACCCTTCAGACAATCAATTCTCAGTTCATCAAGAGGAGAGGAGTCCTTCTTGTGCCATAGGCTTCCCCAGGAACCACCGTTGAAATGTTGTGTGTTTCCATGTCACTCATGGCACCGCCTGGAGAACATCTGCCATCGTGACCTCTTCCTTCCATGTCCAGTGCTCTCACCACTGCACATGGACCAGAGCTGCTTCTAGGGTTGTCCTTTTAAGGATGCTTTGTCCCATTCCAAAAAAGAGCACAGTCTCCCCTTTGGGATGCCTGTCTCCCCCAAATTTTACACCCTGGGGCTGAGGGGAACCAACACTGAATTCTCTTGGCTCTGAGCCATCACCTCCCCCCTGGATGCAGTCTCTGTGTCACAAGGAAACATGGCTCTGTCCATGGCTGTAACAAGAAGAGTCCAGCAAAAGCCACTCCATCGTCTCTTCCCACCCAAGACTCCTCTACTCTCCTGACATCTTTCACTTGCCCAGACCTTCACACTTGCCCAGACCTTCACACATTTCCTTCTTCCATTTCATCTCTATCTCTCTTCCAGGAAAGGTTAATGTTCTGCAAAGTTTTCACTGTCCCAAAAAGGGTTAAAAACTCGGGCTCTGCCTTCTCAGGAGCTCCCACAGCGACCAGCCACCTTCTCGCTGTGCCCCCCCCTTCTTCTCCTTCTCGGCTGTGCTGCCTGCACATATTATCAAGTTTCAAAGTAGCACATTCACAGACACAGGCTGTACACTCTCTCTCTCCTGGGGGGCTGCCCGATGCCTCCTGGTGCTTCTCCCACCCTTCCATCCTTGGGGCCTCTTCACCTCCCATCTCTGTCCCAGGCCCCAGCCTACCTCACTCAGATGCATGGCTTCCCCTCCCCAGCCCAGCAGCGGACAGCTGGGCCGGGGCAGGACTGACCTGCTTCCCTCTCCGGAATTCAAGAGAACTTCCCCTGCGCGTGCTCTGCTTTTAAGCCCTGTGTTCTCAGAGGCGTATCCATACCCCCAGGGCCAAACCTGGTGCCAGTATTCAAATCTGAACACCTATTGGCCTGACCACTTCATATCCCAGAAAACTTACTTCCTCTCAAACTACGACACCATGAATCAAGGTATCCTCTGTACCAGTGCATACCAATCATCTGGAGAAAAGTAGATCCAATCCAAGTTTTCTTTAATGTTGATCTTAGCATTTATTCTTATCATGCTTATCTGAGGCACAGCAATAGAATGCATAGCCAGAACAATATATTTTGTCACTAAACACTTAAACCAGTAATTGAAAATTTTAATATCTTAAATATCTATATCTCTGGGGATTTTGTTTTTTGATAATGAATAAGTGGTATGTATTGTTGTGCCAGGATTAAAAAGAACTTTATCAAAGAACACTATAATCTAAATATAAAAGGAAGATGAAGGGGAAAGATAAAACAATATTAAAAACCCAAGATATTGTCATGAAATAATAATAATTATGTTCCTTCTGTTGTCAAATGGTAGGTTAGCTTAATTAAATTAATGTTTACAAAATGCAAAGACCAAGTAGATTCCTATTAAACTGGAGTATAAATAAGTATTTAAATGTAATCAAAATTTTTTGAAAAAAAGGTGAATAATATCAATGTTCAGAGCAGAAGATGAATACTTATTAATTCTGATTTCCAGTAGAAAGAAAAAAATGCTTTATTGTCTAGTTATAAATAATATTTGAAAAAGAAATCATTTGGCTAGGTATCAGTTCCAAAATTTTTGGCACATTTTACCAGCTGCAAACAAGTTTACTCCATGACCAATTTAATTTCTCCTCTCTGAATTGGAATGTTGTCCATGACTAGAATTTTGTATTTAAGATACTTAATAGAGGGCTTTGATCTTTTTTTTTTCCTGCGCATGAACAGCTGAAAAGTGTTGATATTTTTTCTTACATTGGAAAATGTCACATCTAAAATAGGATTTCATTATAAGTGCCTGCAAAGACCAAAGAAAACTAGGCCCTAAACGATGCATGTATGCCCCTCTTTTTCCTCCTCTACCCCAGACTACCATGTGTGCATAAATTCATTTTCTGTTTACTTAGAAATTGAACTATATTATTGAATTTTGCCTGTTCAGCTTTCTCTGTTGGAAAACAATGACATTGCACCTGAACAAAACTCAGCCTTCTGTGTCCTATCTAATCCAACTGATTTTAAGAGAAAATATTCAGAAAGGTGCTATTTTACTGCATTCAGGGTTGTGGGATTAGTTGTTAGAGAAACATGTACAGTTTTCATTGGCCTCAGCACAATGGACAGAATTGCTTCAGCCCACCTCCGACTTCAGAAGGCTATGGATGATACATTGTTGTCCGTAGTTAATGATGGTGTTTTCACCTAAGAAGCCCATGTAACAGATGTTCCCTATGTTTTTTGACAATTAAATAATTTGGGTATTTATGGACTGAATTTATTCTATGAACCATTAGCTCAATGTTACCCAAGGCACATTTGAAGGAAGTAATTATGATGCACTGTAATTATATAAACAGAGATACTTGAAGGTATTTAAGTCCTTTACTGCTTTTATCTTCTAATTTCAATGAAATTAGCAGCAATAAAAGAACTGGGTGCCAAGTTGTTTGTAGTGAAATCTGATTAGCAACACCAAAAAAAAAAAGAGAAAATAAATCAAAGAGTCAGTCATGAAAGTGTTATAACAAATAAATATGTCCATTAGAAATTCAAAAAAACAAATCTAAACCCCAATATTTCACTAGTTGCAAACTTTGTTGGGTTCATATTGAGATCTATGACATGAGCTAAGAAAAAATTTTATCCCAAGCTAAACTTTGAAACCTCTGAAATATTAGGGCAGTTATCTTTGAATATGGGTTTGCCCTGCCTAATTTTTGATGCTTAATTGAGACATCTAGAGGGGAAATCTTAGAATTGTAGAAAGGTTTAGTTTGGAAGGGAACTGCTTACAACATCCCTGCCATGAGCAAGGACATCTTCCTAGAGATCAGGTTGTTAAATCTACATCCAACCTAGCCTTCAACACTTATAGGGATGGGGCATCCATAGCTTCTCTGGGCACCCTGAGAATGGTTCCTCACCACCATTTCTGTAAAAATTTCTTCTTTACAGCTAATCAAAATCTCTCTTCTTTCAATGTTAAGCCATTAACTTTTGTTCTGTTATTACAGACCCAGGTGGAATCCTCTCTATTATAAGCCCCCTTTAAGAATTGAAAGACTTCACCAAGATCTCCCCAGAACTTTTTCCTCTCCAAGCTAAGCAGCCCCAACTCTCTCAACCTTTTTTCACAGGAGAGGTATTCCAGACCTCTGACCATTTCTGTGCCCTCCCCTAGGTCTGCTCCAGGAGATCCATGTATTTATCATGCTGGAGATGCTAGAGCTGGATGTAGTGCTGCAGGCGGGGTTTCACCAGAGGAGAGAGGAAATTAATTTATGACTCATGTTTGTTGCATCATATTTTTTTCTGCTGTTTTCTTAGTCTGTTGACTTTTCTGAGCTCCTTCTGAACACACTGTGCTTCCCAACATGAAATACAGATTCTATATATGTTACGTTGGAGTATGGATTCTCCTGCAGCTATTGGAGAATGCAATGGCTGCTGAGATGGACACTGCAATATTCTAACTGCCACTTATCACAGAGAATGTCTTTTATTTATCATTTGCTGCTCCTTTTTGAATTAAAACACAAAGAGTGTGCAGAAATTCTGAATAGATATGTAATGAGAGAGATGCAGTAAGGGTGAATGGAGTATTCCGTTAATCTAATTAAAAACTTTCCATTCTTTTGCCTCTGAAATGTTCCCTGTGGCTTTCCTAATGTTTCGTTTGGAACAAATTATGCCCCAGGTGAGTGAAGGCTACTGATAGCATGGATTTGTAGCATATGGCAATCTAAGTAGAACCTTCCATCCATTATCTCAGAAGACTTTGAAGTAAAAAATAATGAACCATTGCACTGGGTTCTTCATATGCCTGCAAGTGAATAATATTCCTTATTGTAGGTAGATATGCTTGCATTAAACTAATCATCCTTCATTATTTCATCAATAGTAACAAATATGTACTGATTAGTAGAAAGATGTGTTTGTGAATTTCATTGTCAAATGACGAGTCAAATCAAGTCCTATAAAAGAGGATAAAAGCTAAAAATCAACAGCCACCAGAAGTTCCTGTGAAAGTAAAGGAGGCTAAAGAGAGAGTGAGAAGTTAGAGTCATCAAATACCAATCCTCAGCCTTTGCTTCTTCTGTATTTCTTCCAGTAATCTAAATAGCAGTTCAAGAAGTATTTGGACAATGCTCTCAGGCACCTGAGAATCTTGGGGGGTCCTGTGCAGGGCCAGGATGTAAGCTTAATGATCCCGAAGGATCAACACAGCATATTCCATAAATCTATGATTCTATAAATCCCATAGCTCTGAATAGAGGTTTATCAGTGGTTTTAACCATGTTACATGACAAAATATAAATAATTTAGTTACTCACTTTCTGGATACATAAAAATATCAGACATGAATTCATTAATTACACTGTTTTTTGCATAACACATTACTGCTAAGGAATAAACAATGTCCTGTGAAAGAAAATATGTCCATAAGACATATTTCAGGTAAGGCAAGCTATAAGGCAGCTATGTTGATCAATTTATTGAGGAAAGGCAATATTTTATGCAAAAAATCCCCAAAGTAAATGTGACTAAAAGACTAAATTTTATGCATGACTCCACATCAAACTTCATAAAAGAATCCAGTAAGCCAGATGTGCCAATCGCAACAATGCAGTCAGCTAACAGATAATGGAAAGATGAAATATAGATTTATCTTACATTTTTTCTGAACAAAACAGAAAGCACTAGCTGTATACACCAATATAGTTCTTTCCATTACAAAAATCTTATCTGTCTTCTATTAAATATGTATCCAGAAAACAATTTTATCCGTGATTGTACTGTTACTAGCTGTGGAACAAGTCTGAATATAAGGAACAGGATGACTTGCAGCTGATAAAATGAATTTATTAAACCCTCTTTTCACTTTCTATTTCAGTCATGGTTTTGCTACTGCCAGCACTTTCCCTGATGTGATGCTTAGCAGTGACAATACCAATTGGCACATACACAGATATAAATGTGTGAGAGACAGGCAGGAATTGAATAGAGCAAGTAGTGGCATTTGGTAAAGCCAGAGTTATTGAGATCTGTTTTTGAGTGGAAAAGCTTACAGACTAAAATCTTGCAAAAAATATCAGATAAAATTACTTTATTAATTTCAGGTAGAAAATTAATTTCCCTCAATATTTGCCTTAAATATGTTGAGCTTTCTTATTATTGTTTTATATTTAGCAAATCCCCTGAGCAGGAATGAATTTTTTCTTTTCTCTTAAAAAAGTGTGTACTCAAAAGGTCACAAATAAAACACCCACAACTATCATTCATTAGCTATGTTCTGACATTTTTCTCAACACTTTCCACCTTTCTTTAAGCAAGAGAAGAGTGAAACTATATTTCTTTTCTGAAGTCTGTGTACACATGCTATCTTTCAAATGCAATAAGTCTGACTACACCATACATCACCTAGTGGTATCTAGAATTTACCATATCAGTTGTTCTTGTGTAAGTTTTCACATTGCAGTACAGCTGTGAGAAATCAAGAGAGTAGAGAAAGAAATAGCCTGGGCAGTCTAAGGGATACAGATGGAGGATATTCCTACAGAGGTTCTATGGGCCATCCATGTTAGGACACTGCCCTGGAATTTAGATGGATCTGGAAATTGCCAATTTAATAATTGCATTAGTTTAAATGAATGTAGCAATTAAAATGGATTAAAAGTGATGTAAAAATCAGAGAAAAGAGAAAACAATTTAAAACAGGAAGAAGAATGAGAATGTACATTTTAGTATGAAAAATCAATATATATATTTAAAAAAAATTACTGAGGAGATAATGGTTTGATTTTTTTCTCATGAAATTTTATATTTAAAAGTAGTATAAATCAAAGAAAACCTCCTGTGACAAATGTTCTTATTTTTAACTAAAAGAAATAACACTCAATTCATGTTATATAATAATAGTTATACTACTCATGCTATAAAGTAATAGTTAGTCCATAGGTTTTAAAACAGATCTTGAAAACCTTCTAATTATGTTGTCTATTATTTTTTTTTTAATTTGGAAACTGAACACATACTTCTGAAAGATAAATATCCTTCATATTTCCAAAGACATTCTAAGAATTATGGCACTTCAGAAAAAAATTTTCTTGAATTCTTAGACAAAAAAAATAAAAGAGAAGTATTAGCTGAGACAACACTGCTTTTCTGGTAATATGCAACA
Organism: Pheucticus melanocephalus; assembly: GCA_013398405.1. NCBI lineage: Eukaryota > Metazoa > Chordata > Aves > Passeriformes > Cardinalidae > Pheucticus > Pheucticus melanocephalus. The sequence continues at coordinate 746,270 of VZSJ01000371.1, read as the reverse complement.
ATCATGTTTAGTGAAGAGGGAGTGGAAAACAAAGATGGGTAAGCAAAAGTCTGGGTATTTTTTGAGTTTGATTTTTTTTTTGCTTTATTTTCTCTTAGCGTTTTGTTGAGGGCAGCATGGGAATGGTTGTGGGGTTGTTTTTGCTTTTTTTTTTGTTCTTTTTTTAAAATTCAAACAAAAGCACACTGGTAACTCACATCCTATTAATTAAATTCAGTAGAGTTTGTTTCATATTTTTCCTTCAAACCATTTTCTTTTTTACTGTTTTGTTAATTCTCTAAAGCATAATTGCATAATGATTAGATTAACATTTCAGAATATAAAATATGTGCATTGCATTTTAAAATTTCAAATAAATAACAAGTTGCTTAAAAATATTAGGGTTTTTATATTTTATTTTTTAGATCAGACATTACTTGCTCAATAAAAATACTACCATGTAGCCTTTATCTCAGAACTTTTAGTGGATTTGTGCTTTTTTCCCCTGATTCTGAGCTATGAAGTCCTTTATTCACTGTATTTTTCAATTTTTATTTCTTTCCTTTCATAAGGACATCACTTCAGGTAGTCACACTTTGTTTTTTCCTTCTAATTAGAACATTCACAACAGTTTAATACCTTTGAAAAAGAACTTCACTCATTACATCTTGGGGAGCAGATGGAAATGCAGTGTGAACAACCATGCATAAAATTTAGATTTCAAAATTCTAAAGAGAAATAACAGAACTGCACTTAATAGAAAAGAAGAAAGGGAAACCACGACAAACTTGTCGATAAATTTTTCAAAACATAAAGGAAGAAAGAGGAGAGTGCACAAGGAGTTTGTTATGCACTATTTTTCTTACATGGGATGCACGTATGAGAGGAAAATATTTACAAGGAAAATATTCACTGCATGTTCTTTACTTCCAATCTTAATCGTACAGAACCTTGTCAAGCAAAGGAAGGAAGATAGATGTAAATATAATTTATGCTTCCTGTTAGAAGATAGATGTCTAATATTCTAATATTGAAATGGAGAAAAATTCAGTAAAAAGAGAAATCTGTTTAGCAGTAATCTATGTTGCCATATGTTGTCAAGTACGCTAATGTACTTCTCTGTTATTCTGCCCACATTTTCTTCTCATGTTGAAATTTTTAATCAAGAAAGACCTCTGAAGCAGGAAAGTGAATCTTGTTTATTTATAAGAAGTTCACAATTAAGTGTTTATTACTTCTTAATCCTATTTTTTTCCATTCAGCATCCCTTCAACTGACATATAAATGTGTTTCATGTTTTCATGTTTTTTGCAGTCTAAATAATTCATGACTGAAAAGGAATGAAGCAGATATTCTCATAAATTCTATTATATTTAAGTTTATGTGGTTTTATTTATTTATTTATTTATTTTTACTCCATTATTGTGACCAATAGATGTTCTGGTGTGTTTTGCTTGACTACTTCATAATAATTCCATATTGTCCCTGTGGGATATTGCAACTGTATTTCAAACATAAAACACTCAAAATATATTCTGGCTAAATTCACTGCTTGTGAATTTCACTATGTGCTCTTTAGTTTTCACAGCACCCTCCCCACTGTTACCAACTATTCAGATAACTAATCATAGTCACTGATATAAAAAAAACAAGTGTCAAGAGGAAAATTACTTACAGGGGACAAGACAGATTATATGAAGTTTTATTATACAGCAAAACTGAATTTGTTTGTTAGTTTTTAAGAACAGGAATATCGAGGGAGCTTGTGTACAGCCCTGAGAGAAGCACAGAGGTGTTGCAGTCATGCTCTATTTACAAAATTACAGCTAATGGGAACCAAGAAAAAGGAATGATCCAAATAGTGACCAAAAGGTGAACTTTGCTTGATTGGCTTGAAAATATATATTACTTTTCCTGAGACCACATATGCTAATGAAGTAAAACTTGTGCATGCTTTATATGTATGACAAAAGTGTCTCAAACTCCAACTTATTATGAAATAACATCAAATGAAACTTGATCTTTTTCCAACTCTCAAAAAAACCAAATATACCTAGGGGAGGGATGTGAAGGGGGGATCAGACTTCTCCTCTGTATCCTGGGATGGTTGATGAGCTGTACCTGTCTCCCTCAGTTTGCCATGAAGTAAGCTTTATTTCACAGTAATACTGTTGATTTTGCTTTCTGATATCAATGTATTTATCAACAGAAATTTCTGAACCTTATCCTATCACAACAATTGCAGTATGTGTGAGTCTAGAATCTTATTGTATATGTCTGGACTTAATGTGCAGCCCACACTATTTCTGCAAATGGGACTGTGGTTGTGAACAGACTTTCAGTATAATCATTCTTTTAGTGCATCCAACACCTTACCAGACTTACAATTCTAAATTATTTACTCTACAATTTTATTTGTGAAAGCCTCCTGGGGAGTCAATCAGAAAGATACTGTAGTGACTAAGAAGGGGAAACCACCCCTGCACCCATTGCATCTGCTGATAACCCTGAAAGCAAGAGAGTTGCCTTTTCTTAAATATTCACATGACACTAGCTTTCCTTTCCCATTTATTGGGACAGGGTCAGTATTTTGGGAAAGGGTAGGGAGAGTTGGTATTTTCGCTGTTTCTGGGATTGCTCATGTCCTTCCTCTCTCTGTTTGCACCCTTTACCACTTTCAACTCCAGCTGAACATTGGTCTTCCTAATTTCCTCTCTGAATGCTTAAGCCTTGAATTTTAACTGCTCAGTAACCTGTCCATGTCAGCAATCAATACCCTTCATTAATCTGTGTCTTTTCTACTTCCCATCTATTTCCTTCTTGCCTTTAGGTTGAGTCAGGCATTCTGGGCTGGGCCAAGCTGAACTTTCCTATTACTGATTGTTTTCTCAATGTTGAGGATGGGCCCCTCTTGTGCGTTAAGGACATTGCCCCTGAAGCCTCCTTGAAGGAATAGGCTACTCAGTGAAGTGGTGGAATCACCACCCCTGGAAGTGACCAAAAGGCATGTGGATGTGGCCCATGAGGGAATGGTTTAGTGGTGAACATGGTGGTGCCAGGTTAACAGTCGGACTTCATGACTTTAAAGGTTTATTGCAACCTTAATAATTCTATGAGGTCTCATTGGCTTCATTGCCCTTCCTAGCAAGGAAGCTTTTCAGATTATGATGAAACCAGCATCCATCCTCTTGAAGCCCAGGGTCTTTGATTTGCCTTTTGCTGTCCTGAGGATCTTAGATTCGACTCTGTTGCAGTAACAGCAGCTAACACCTCCTTGGCCAGTTCTTTTTCCTTTGTGATTAGCAGACTCAGTGATGCACCTCCTCTTTTTGGTCCATACAGTTTCTGCATCACATACTTGTCTCCTAGACATGGGAATGCACCTACCTTGCTTGTGCTCACCATACCCTTCCCTCTATGAAATCTGTGGTTGTCAGTTTCATGTAAGAGTCAGCTTCTAAGATGAAGAAATATCTTCTGTCTGTTAAAAAAAATACACCAACAGAGTTCAATTTCACCCTGTCTCTCTGAGATATCTGATTACATTTCATCTATTTAAGATTTTCCTTAGCACTATATCTGTTGAGAAGAGGGGTAGCTGCAGTACTGAGGAACATCTAAAGATAACAGATCTTTTAAAAAGGAGCCTTAAACTACTTTTATATATAATTTCCTCTTTGTGTTTAAGTTAGGCACAGATAGACCAGATGCCCTCCTTAGCTCAATTTACTCCTCTCTAGAAACATGCTGAAGGGTAAAACAGACCTCTTTTTGTTGATGGAAGTCATAAGACTTCTTTAGATCTGTGAATGGTAAGGCAGATAGGGGAAAGGTTGAGAGATATGAATGGAGGGGAAAAAATGTAAGTTCATTATCATGTTCAAAATATCTCTTAGATGTAATTATTAAGAAATAAATTTGCTGTTATGTGCTGTAATATTGTTTCATTTTGAGTGAGCCTATAAACTTTCCTTGTCTGGAGTTAAAACTTTGTTAGGTAAAGTACCTTATATAACTGAAGCAGACTTTTAATTCTGTAATAACTTAGCACAAGTTTTTGTTGACCAAGTTTTTACACCTTCAGAGAGATAAAGCTTAGATCTTGCTTAAAAAATATTTGAAAGGTATATCATTACAATGCATTCATTGGAAAAGCTTTAGTTAATTTTGCAATGTTTCAACACAAATATTCAAATTTTTTTTAAGTATTTTGCAATTTAAGTCTTATTTTTAAAGCTATGGCTATTCTTGTGAATTACATGATGAAAATGCTGAGGACTGACTATGGATATGTTATACTGGAACACACCATCAACTCTCATCCGCAGAATTATGAGACAGCAGTATAACTGAGTGTGCACTAACATATATTTCTCAACAGTCCTCATAAATAGTCACAAATTGTATCTGGTAACACTATTTCCTCCCCAGTTTTGGCAAGAGACTCCTACTGCCCATTCATGGAATGTGAGCACATCCCCTTTACATCAAACTTCAAAGCTTTAGCAGAAGATAGACAAGCACTCAAAATTCAGAGTGCAAGCAGAATAAAACAGGACAAACACTTGTCATCAGTAATGGAGTATTTACCAAGTGAAAGGAAAGCTACTAGTCTATGAGCTTAAAGGGGAATACAAAGAGAAGTGTTTAGTCCCTGCTAACCTGACTGACTCCTTCATACCAGATCCGGTGATCAACTTAATGTGGGTTACATGAAGCAGCAAAAACACCTAACAGTTTTCCAATTGCTAACAAGTGCCAAAATCCCTTTTGCTAGGAAAAAAAAAATCATATGCTTAAAATTCTGATTCTGATTCAGCCCAGTTACTTAAAAAATTTATTTCAAAATGAAGTTATGAGTTGCTATTGTAGTCCATTGATAATTGTTTCTGGGTCACTCAATGAGAAGTTTTTGCATGTAAATCACCTCTGTTTGTATACTTTTGGTATTAATTTTGGTGGGTTTTTTTTTCCTTATCTTATTGCCAGTTCCAGTAAATTGTTCTTATTTTAACCCTTTCACCTTTTTTATGCCTCCAGCTGTCAACTCCATCCCCGGAGCAAGAGTGGGGAGGGAAAGGATGGGAAGCAAGTTAGTGGCGCATGATTTGGGAGAGCCTCAGGGAGGAGGAGGCATTAAATTGGGGAGTGCCATTCCTAAACTATGGCACATCAGAGTCCTGAACAACTGAATTTATAAATGAACATGAGAACTTCAAATCCTCAGGCACAGTTCACTAGTAATTTGTTTGAATGCCATGTCTGTCTAAACTGGTCACTCACTATTTTTTGTTTGCTTGTTTGTTTTTTAGTTTGGCCTTTATTTTTCTTCTTCTAAATTTGTAGGTACATTCTATCAGATTTTCCTTTCCCCTTTCAGTACTCATGAATTTTCTGTGAGACCTCCTCAAAAGCATATGAAAATATAAATACATATGGACACATACACAAATCATATATGTATCTTTCATCAACATTATAACTACTTGAAAAATCATTTGTTATATCTTCACAGAGAGGTAGATTACAGCAAAATGGCTTTTTGTTCTTCACATATTACTTATAGTCCTTCCATTTTACAATACACATTTTACTAGCCAGAGATGAAATTTTAGTTTGTAGGAAATTTTAGTGGAGCACTGACCCATTTACTCATACCCTCACACAGCTTTTAAATTATATATTTATATTTATATACTTATTTATAATGTTATATTTTGAGGGAAATAATATGTTAGCAATCATTTTTTCTAAATTTTTGATTTTATTTTACTCTCAGAGAAGTAAATCTCAATTTCCCTGATATTTAAGACTTAAGATAACATAAAAAATGCCTACAAAACCAACCACAAAACAAATAGGAAATGTAAAGATTTCTTTTTGGACTAACATCATTAGTAGTCAAAGAAATTAGAAGGAACACTTTCTAGTCATACTGATAATGAAAAACTTAAATATTAATTTAAAAATTACAGATAAGAGGATGCAGTTTATATAAAGATCAACATATTTTTTCATTTAAGAAAGGTATTTAAAATTTTTAGTTGGCTAAATTTTTTGAAAGATTTTTGAGATCATGGAAGTTTATAGTGGAAATAAAGCAATTTGAAAGTCCAAAGGTGTTAGATTAATAGCATTTTAAAATACTGAATAATAATCTTTCAGTCTGCCTAAAGAAAAAAAAAACCCTGCATCGTTATGTCTGATGGACTCTGAAACTATTTCTTTCCAAAACATTAGTAACTAAGTGGAGTGTAGAATTTATAGCCAGTTGGCTCTTCTTGTGTTTGGACATGTACTAGAGAAGTTTCATACTTGTAGCTGTCAACATTTTGACATTCCTTTTATTCTTAAAAAGACATGTGTGTTTTGTTATATCACAAGTGTTAAAATTTGTAATTAAAAAAAATTGGTATTTTTTAAAATTGTGGACTGGTGTAATTACATACTGCTTTTATGCAGACACTATAATGCATATATCTATATATAGAGTATTTCTACCCCTATAATATAAATATATGTAATCACTACATCTATAGTAATTATACACTATAGCACCTAAATTCAGCCCTTTCCAGTGCTCAGTCATCCTCACAGTAGAAAACGCCAGGAAATTCTTTTCTACTGGGTGGGTTATTTAGCTGTGGCACAGGTTGCCCAGAGATTTTTTGGAGTCTCCAACTCTATTCAAAAGTTCAAAAGCCATCTGGACATTGTCCTGGACAACTGGCTCTAAGTAGCCCTGCTTGAGCATTGGAGGCTTGAGCAGATGGCATTCAGAAGTCCCTTCCAGTCTCAACCTTTCTGTGATTCTGTGCTCCATGGTATAAATACAAAGCCTCAACACAAATAGCTGACCAAGAAACAACAGATTCTTTTCCTGTATAAACACTTACTTCTTTAGCAAGATTTTTGTATAATCTTTTGACCCATCTTCAATGGGAATGTTAGAACATTTAGTTTCTGAACTGAGCAGACCTGAAGGGAAATTCTAACAGTTGAAGTCAATAACAACTGCAGTTAATTTCAGCACAATCAGTACTCCACTGAGTCTTTTTTTATCCAAAGAGTTCAGATACAATTAAATCAAAATCTGTTTTCTTATTCAATAAAAGGCATTTAGCCATGGAAAGACATTTCAATCCTTGCAAAATATTTTTTAATAGATTTGGAAAACATTCAAAATTTAAACTCGGGAATTTTTCCAGTAAATAACCATAGGAAGTCAAAGGAAAAATTAAAAATTTGTTTTCTACTGAACTGTACTTGTGTTTTTCTTCACTATCTTTTTTTTTTAATCCCATCACCTTGTGTGATATTTATTTCAACTTTGTGAAAATCACCAGATTAAAGTTTACTAGTAGTTTACCACAAATGCACATACAGACCATCACATTCCCCAATAGCTGGAACCTTGTCCTACTTGCTAGATGGTCCAATATGATGTTCACACACACAGAGGCTCAAAATAGGAAGGATATTCATAACAGAATACAGTTAGAAATAGGATTGAGTAAGAGGATTCAGTAAGAATGTAGGACAGTCACAGCAGCACTCAATCTGACAAGCATAATGACCACCTTCTGCTAATCTGCAATCTGTCCTTTTTATCCCTCTTTTTCTAAACTTGTTCTTTCTGGGTTGGTGTCAATCCCTCCAACATTCCATAAAAATTGCTGTATAATCTCCAGAATCTCTGCTCTATACCAAAATAGTTTTTCCCTCCAGCCCATAGTAAGTCCTATGTTCCTTAAAGCAGCATCCCCTCTAGTTTCCTTAGATTTACCCACTGACAAAATCTTTAAATGTCATACAGTGAATTTCAGCTGCACATTTATAGAAGGAATATAGAGAGGAAAGATGAAAGGGAGAAAGATGAAATTCAATTGTTTTAATTGGAAAATGATGTGACATTCATGCTCTTCGACAGTCCTTACAAAAACTACTAGACTTTAGAATGTGCATTTCAAAATTGCAAGACCAAGGTTAAGTTTGGTTACTACTATGTAGATCAAGTATCATGTTTTCAAGCACCACTACTCTTTTTCAGGAGTATATTTTACTGAAAACAGAGGCCTGCAACAGCTCCAAAGTAGCAATGCACTAATCAGAATACAATTGTGTCTCGCCTTGAACACAAATAGAAGGATATTATGATAGCATTAACAACACTGTTGTACACTGTATAACCACAATATATAAATAGTTTGTAACAACATTAAGTCAAGTTTAGGAACAATATTTAACCATTTTACTTTAGTTTGTGTTCAGAAAAAAAAAAAAAAAGATATATGTAGCTCCAGGTAGCAAAAGGTAACTACATTTTTGCATATTGGTGAGAAAAAACCAATAGTATTAAAAAAATTAATGAAACCAATTCAAAAATCATCTTGAAACATTTGTGGAAATCTTTGTGACAAGTTTGCTTTTAAAAAGAAATGTAAACAAAATAACCAAAGTTAGATATAAAGAGGTATTGAGATGGAGATGCAAAAACTTCTTAAACATGTTTATGTTGATTTATTTTTTCTCTGAAGATTGTTGAAATATTACACTAAAAATATGGCATGAATATTTTTTAAAAAGTGTTCTTAATTTTTCTTTGTTTATTTTATAAATGTCGCTTATTAAAACTGAATGAGTTTTATAGTCATGATTAGAAGGAGGTTGCTATCCATCACATTTGTAACTGTTGTTTCAAAAAGCATTTACGGAGTGTAAGAATGTATCAAATTACTGAGAATTTTGACAATGCAGTTAACATTAGCTGTCAGGAGAAAATTAACAATTGTTTGCTTGTCAAGATATATTAGTCAGTTCTCCTTTTCTCAAGAAAATACAAATACTGATTTTTTTTTTGTAAAAAAATAAGAAGTCTTAATATCTTTCAGTAACCTAAAAAAATACATAAACTCAGACTATCAAAAATTAAAGAAGGTAGAGAAGCGCAGGCAGAAAGTTCAGAAGAGGAATTTGAGTCAAAATTAACTGCAAAAACTCTTGATTGCATCAAAATTGTGCCGTGTTATGACAATCTGTTTCAAGGCATTTTTTGAGATGACAAGCAAACAGTCTCCTAAGTATTTGTATGCATAAGAGCCTACTTAGTCGACAGAAGAAAAAAGGAAGTATTTACTATGTCCAGCACTTTTTTCGGTAGTTCTTGTAGCATTGCTGGAATTTACCAGATTTACAAACTATCAGCTAGAGAGCAGAGATGAAACACAATTAATGAGCAAATGTCTCACTAAGGCAAGTTACCACACCCAGAGTTTCAGCCCAAAGGTATAAATAAATCTACTCTTCATCAAAGAAAGCCACTCAATAGGTCATTTTTATGCAGGGCCTAGGGAAATTGAGAATGCTACCACTTCTGAAGGCTGTATGGGCTTAACTGTGATTAAAAGTGACAACCAACTTTGCCTCTCAGCTGTGTGCTGAGATGACCTTACTGCAGCATTCCTGTATACTCATATATTTGCACTGTTAACATTGCTTTGCAGAGACTGTTAGTGATAATTATTGTCTGTAGTCTTTCATGCCAGAAATATAGCTAAATGTGCTGTGTTCATCAATTGGTAATATTGTTTCTGTTTAACATAAGCAATCCTGGGAAAAAAAATGTGGTCTTCCTGTTTTATTTGTGCCATTTCCACATGTTTCTGACAGAATATGCCTTTGGGTATAGAAAATTAGTATTAAACAAAAATAAAAAATATGTTGTAGTGGCAGTCATTCTAGGACTGAAGACTTGAAAGAGCAAAAAGATTCAGTAGGCCTTAATTATAAATTTTGATTTAAAAAAAAATCTGAAACACTATTCTGTTTTTCTTCTTGTGTACGGGAAAAAAACTGACAAAACAAAGCATGCAATCACCCTGCTTAGCAACAGTGAAGAGTGAAGTAACTCATGAAGACATAATGAGATGAAAGAGAAGTCTCTCATGATTTACTTCTTAAGTACTTACTACTTTCATTTTTAATCTCTATAAATCTATCTTATAGCCCTATGTAAAAACATATTAATAATAAAGAACAGTTCTGTAAGAATGCGTATGTGAAAGTTGAGTCCCCTAGTAGTTAAATTCAGTCTTTTGTACTTGTGCTTGGACTTGCTAATTTAAATGCACTTTTTTTTTTTCAGCCAGACTGGTTGCAGAAAGCTTGAATATACATGTACATTTGCACATATAAGCACAACACCAACAATATTCATCAGACTGGGCAAGAACACAAACCTATTAACGATGAGAAAACTCTGGACATGAAAATTGCATATTCAGAAGTCATTATGTCCATGCTGTTCTACTATTTAGACACAATAAAGGTAGTATGGTCTTCATACATATTATGGGAATAGAAATCCAGATTTTCAGCTTCAACACTTTGAAAATAATTCAGGGTAATATTACTGAATTACAAGGATTTCAGGGTTATATTCAGCCATCCATCTTTAAGTGCCTTCTTTCATTACCACATTAATATTTTCTCATATAATTGTGAACACTTTTACCTCGACCAAAGTAAAAAAATTCTCATTCCCATATAGTATTCATCAGATTCTGTCTAGAAAGAGTCAACATTCTCACTTTAAAGATATTCTTCCCCAATAGTAAATGCATTTTTCCCCTTGCAAAATAATTATCTCTCAATTCAACACATCTATACATTTCCTCTATAGTGCTTTATGTGTTTTAAACTGAAACACAGTTGCTTTAGAAATTGCAAAAACATCTCTTATTATCCCAGAGATTCACTTTACTACTATTATTATTGTTATTCAGAGGAAGCTTCACCTGAAGGATACTATTTTTACATTTGGTAGTATCAAGAATGAATTTAACCACTGCAGAAATAGAACATTTGGGTATGGAAGTAATTCTCTCTATGGCATTACATCAAAAAGGGAAAAAATTTATTCAGTGCAATGCCAACTTGCTATAGCAATTTCACCTCTTAAACTTCTTTGACTATGTAGTGAGCTGAGCAAAAGTGAGACTTTTGTTAACTCCAGCTAAAAACAAGTATTCAGAAACATAAGTGTTCCTGTTATGGGGTAAGTAATGTGAAACCCTTTCCAGAATTTTCACATCATAAAGCTGCTAAAAAAAAGTCTTTTCAAAATGCTTTGAGCCAGATCCACAGCAAGTGTAAATCAGTATAAATTTATTGAATTAACATATTCCTACGTGGTTCCATAATGAGACTCTGTGGCAGGAATACATACTAGACTGCACAAAGGTAAATGGAGACTGAGTATGATGATGCAGAAAATCCCTAATTTGATGTTGGAGGTCAGACTAGATGTCCCTCCCAGCCTTACCCATTCTCTGATTCTGTGATTCTGTTATAATTTTTACAGATCTAATACAATATTTTCAACATACATTCATTCACACAACACAGCAATGTTTGACTGCAATTTTTCCTCTTAAGGAATAACCTGATATGAATGCTGTCTGCCAATGCTAACAACCTCTGAACTTTACTTGGTTGGCTATTTCCCTTTGGAAATGAAGATGGTGTCAAAATTTCAGTTTTTCTAGACATGTTGTTTGAAACCAAAAAATTAGCAAGAAACCTTTCTGTGCTTGAATGCATTTAAATGACGATTTAACATATAACTCAGACAAACACAAAAATAAAAGCAAAAGAAAGGCACACCCACTTTTTAATGCTGAGGAAATACTTCTATGCATAATTTTATTTGAGTGACTTTCTTTTTAAAATCCATGTATAAAATCTAGCTAAAATGGAATATTCAAAGTTTAAGTGAATATGAATCAGTAGCTCATGTTCCTTCTTACCTTTCATAACCAGTCCTTAATGGCAGAATCCTGGAAAACCCCTGTTATTTTTAAGTTAAAAATAATACATACAGATTTTTTTAGTATCTATTCCTTCTCTTTTGTATTGAGCATATAATTTTATTTTTTTAAATAATTAAACTGTTCACAAGGTTTACTTTTTTTTTCCAGTTCTCCTCCACACTGTGGGTGCAGGCGGGAGGAAGTGACTGTGGTGCTTTTTTACCAGCTGGGATTAAACCATGGCAGGACAATAAAACCAGACCAATTAAACAAAACAGGGACACATGAAAAGTTGGGTGACTTGTTCAACTTTACAGCCTCACATATTCAAATCATATGTGCCTGTACATACATAAAACTGAACTTAACACAATTGAAATTGAGGACTTAATTTCAACAACTAACTTTCTCCTATTCTAGGATCAGTTTTTCTGTCAAGAAAAATAAAGTCATCAGAGGAAGGTCATCACCTCTTTTCTATTATAATTTTCTATGTGCCTAAATTTAGTTGAACCAGTTCTCAGCTTTATGGTCTCTCTCAGAAAAGGCAGAAGTAGTCAGGTCAGATCAGCACAAAGGAAATGGACATGAGGAGGACAGAGTTAACGGTAAATTGAACTCTCATGTATTGTATTGGTCCACTCTCATGGAAGGTATTGGTCCACTTTTTCAATGTGATAATATTATCCAGAAGAAAAAGCTGCCTTTTACTTCTGCTGATGATACTTCAAGCATCTAAAGTCACAGACTGAAAGAACTGCTCTGATATCAGTGCATTCTGGAGGCAAACCATAAGGTCTCACAACTTCATCTGCAAATAAATTGTTTACTTTTGTATATGACACAGTAGCGCTGAAAGATAATTGTCATACTTCATAAGTTTGAGACACTTTTCAATAATGAAGTACATGAAAGTTTGCAGGAACATTTCTAAAGGAAAATTTCATATTAGTTGCTTTTGCATCTTCCAAAATCTCATGTAGGATGAGATGCAGGGTCACTTACGAGATATTTTTACATATCCTAATTATTTAAAACAACAGAATTGACTGTAAATTAAAGATATATTCATGTGCACACTTGTCTGTTCAAAACAGTTGCTGTTTATGTTTGAAAACTGGATCCTTACAGGAGGAATTCCTCTCTATTAGATTGGAACATAAACAGCTGGGCATGTACATTTGAGTTACTTATTATCATTCAGTGCAAATGAAGAGAAACATGGCTGCTTGGGGAGTGATTCCTTTGCTCCTGCTCTCATTTTGGAGTAGATCACCAGAAGGAGCAACTTGTTTGGCTCTCAAGGTGACCTTATTGGGCTAGTTCAGACAAATTATTTCTTTCATGGTCTTGTGCAATAGAGAAGGTGTGTGTGGGGGGGGAGTTAAGTTAGTTATTCTTTCTTAATTGTATGATTTTTTCCCCATTTTTCATATATTTTCCTTGATTCAGACAATGCTGACATTAACTTGTACTCTTTCCAAAGATAAAGAAGGCCTGTAGGTTTGCCCTCAGTATGAATCCATGAAAGTATAGCCATCTTTTAAAAATCTTGAGGGCTACTTGACCTGAAAGGGTGGAAGTTCAGAGTTACTGTGTTTGTCTTCCCAAGCACTGTTAGGTGTATTGGAGCTGTGTTTTCCTAGAGGTGCCTGAATACCTGCCTGTCCATGGGAAGTTGTTAATTAATTCCTTGTTTTCTTTTGGTTTGCATGTGCTTTTGCTTTATGTATGAAACAGCTTTTCTCAACCTCTGACTTTCACCAGTTTTACCTTTCTGATTTTCTCCCTATCCCACCAGGAGAGAATGTGTGAGTGGCTGTGCAGGGTTTAGACACAACAGTTTGCTTTTCTTTCTCAGCTAGACAGCTTCTACATTCTGCTGGATAATAAAGTGTTAACTGTAAAAATAAAGCCATAAGAAAGAAAAATAACTTTTTTTTTTTTTTTGTATGGTCTTGTCCATATTACAAAATTTATAGGGGGGTACACAGGATCTAATTTTCCAAGCTAGTTTGCAGACATTCTGGTATGATCTACCTAACAACCCATATCAGTTATCATAAGGCAGCCACTGAGAGTTAGGATAATTAACAATTTCACTAGAGATTCATTTCAAATTTCCCTTGAAATATGTGTGTGTCTCAGTTATCCTTTGTAAAGCAGTTTCGCATTTGGAGATTTATCCAATGGCTACTGAAATAAACACACATAGAACCAACTCCCACTCAGTACTTTAGTGGCAACATATATACAAAGATGGTACTATAATGTCTTTTCAATAGTAATGATTGACAAAATTTGATATTTCTTAAGAGCTTTTTATTTTTCAAAAAAGGTTTTCTAATCTTGCAATCAGAAAAAAATATCACTTCTGTGGACCCATCATGGTAATACGAAAAGAAAATTTTTCAAATAATAGAAAATAAAACTGTAATTATTCTGTATCCAGAAAGCAGTTTGTATCAATAGCTTTACCATCACAAAAAAGAACGTGAAAAAAAAGATATATAAAATAGTTGGAAATAGATTATATTCATATATATCTTAATGTTGAAGAGAGTTTGTAACAAAAATATCAACCAAAACAGTGCTAGAGAATACTCATGTACCAGTGCCTGTCTATTTTGTGTATCTATGATTGTTCTAACAAAGAGAGAATTCATCATGACAGAAGTTTTTGTGAAAACTAGGCAGACTTTTTATTTTTGGGGTTTGTTTTTTTTTAGTCTTTTACTATCATAGTTAAAACATTTCATTTGCTGGATAAAATGTAAGGCAGCTTCAATGTTCAGCCATAATAGAGACAAATGATAGCTTCATTCCCATCACAACTGGATGGAGGTAATTACTGATACTGTCACAGGCCTGGCACAGATCATTGCTTGTTGAATAGCCACATCCCTACTAAAAAATACTAATGTCAGAATGAAGGATTCTTTCCTTTTGTAGCTGTCCAATATGATTAAAAGATTTTGCGTTCTAAGGCCCTTTTTAGCTAATATAATTAACAGTGAAAATAGTTAATAAGCCATTACTAAATTGGATGTCCCATTTTTGCATCCTCTAATGGGATCATAAACTAATAGAAAACTCTGTGCTGAAGCTTTGATAATGTATATTTCATTGCTGACTCTAGATTTTAGGTTTCATTATGTTAAAGTCAAAGGCAGATTTTTAATTGTAAGTAAAGAACCCTGTTTTGACTCATTTGGTATTAGAAGTTTTCTTATTTTCTAATTTTTTAAAATGTAAGTAAACTTTAATCATAACACAGCAAAGCTGGCAGCAGGTGATCAGGAATCTGAAAGCTAATATACAGCTGACTGTTTACAAGTCTAAAAATATACCTCTTCTTCACTATTAGAAGCTTCAGACAGGAAGAAAGTAGGAAAGAAGATTTTTGTTTATTTAGCCTCTATTCTCCATTTATAAGTGCGCTAAGATGTTCTTTGAAAGCAAAATTCATTAAGATCTTGGGGCTTGTAATTGTCTTTTGCTCAGATTAGTTGAAAGAAACAATAGAAGACCCCCAAACTAAGAGGAAAGCATACAACTTCTAAAACCAAATAGGTAAAGCAATTCACTAATTAAGGAGGTGTTGATTATTAATTTCTTTCTTCTTGAACACTGTTGAATAACAATGTATGAGTGTTTTTGCGCATTTTGTGAGTGAAAGTGGTGCTGAGAAATAGAACAAGACAGTCTGAATGCAGCTCGGGAAAGGACAACACACACTGTCCTGAAAGAAACCCAGAGAGGAAATTTTAGGTCAGCTTCTGCCTAAGAATGCCTTGAGGATGTGAGAAAGTGTGAGAAAGGAGCTAGTTTCATACAGTTTCTTTACTCTTCTCAGAGAAAAAGAGTGTTATTTATTTTTAGAGAATGAAAATGACTGTACATAAGTACACTAGCCCACCAATAAATTCCCATAACTGAAACAGTTTAAAAATTATCCAAGTTCTGGCTATTTTTAAGTGGTAATGCTTTCTTATTCTCAGGCAGTTTTTATATTGGTAATTAGTTTATAAAACTGATGTATAGGCAGGGATTGAAGAGTTTGATTTAATAACATACCTAAATGTCAACCAGTTCAACTTTTAATTTTTTTTTGGCTTTGAACTCCAAAAAATATATTTTAAAATTATTATACAATTTATAAGTGAAATTATATCCATCAGCAATGTATTCAAGGGGAAACCCATAAACACAGTAGAAAGACACCAGAAGGTTAGCACCAATAATGTTGAAATACTGGGATTTGTCCACTTTTCATTTAATGAAGAAGGTAGTGATTCAAAGGCAAAGACATTTCCTAGCATTTAGGATACAGTGTGGAAATTTTCTTCTGAGGCTAGGGGCCAAGAGATATCCTCCAAAGAATTTAACAAGCTACATGGTATGAAAACTGATCAATTTTCTATACTTGAGGACGAATTCTTTCCTTTGAACACCCATTTGTGACAGATAATCTGAAGGAATTACTATTCAGTCACTATTACAGTCAATATAGCTATATTTGGAAGGGACCTAGTGGGTCATCTGGTCCCACCTCCCTGCTCGAGCAGCTATGGCCTCACCAGAGCTGAACAGAGCAGCAGGATCATCTCCCTCCACCTGATGACAATGCTTTCCTAATGCTCCCAGGGTACTGTTAAGATCAAGTTATTGAGAGATGCCTCTACCCAAATTAAGGTGCAAGTGAGACTATATTAACCATATTCTATAGTCAATAGTATGGATTTTATTTAACAGTAAATATGAGGTTGAGAGAGAGAGAGATAGAAAGAAATAGGGAAAAGGCAGAGGAGGAGAGAGAGAAAGAGTGAGAGACAGATTAAGCAGAAAAATATCATCTTGCATGGATCCAACTGTGTCCCATAGGATCTCTCTTCATCCTGGGCTTCTTAGTAGTAGGGGTCTCGAGGGCATTTAAAATTTTCACTATTTATACATTTCAGAAAAAAAAAAATTCAATGTTTATTGGCTACACAGTTCTCTTATTCTATTGGTTGAATAATCCCCTCACTTCTAATTAGTCCCATGCTCATTCTTTCTCTTGAGTCAGTGGGCTGCCTAACTTCAGCTGGTGAGCTGTGACCTCCCCTGCCAGACCCAGACAGAGCTGACCTTCAGCACAGTTTCTGAGCTGGCCTTCCCTGTGGACTCCTTGCAGCGGTGTATTCTTCTCTCCCAGCCTTGTTCACCTCCCCTCTAGGCCTGAGATAATTGGACAATAGTAGTATCTTCATCTTGTCTCAAATTCCTTCAGGTAGCTGAACTTACAGTCCACATTCCAGGAATTAATGTAAGCCTGTTTGAGAGGGTGGGAGGTGATTTGGGTTAGGGTTAGGGTCACGTGTATAGGCATGGCCCCTAGAATGAGGTACCCCATCACCTTCCCAGGAATCAGGTGAGGCTGACTGGCCAGTAATTCCCTGTGTCCAGTCCTCAGGCATCTCTCCCAGTTGCCACAACCTTTCAAGTATGATCAGGAGGGGCCTTGCTTTAGTGTCCACCAGGTCTCTTAGCACTAATGGATGCATCCCATGAGGGCACATGGGACTTGTGAATATCTTTTTCCTATGTGTTCTCTAACCCAAATATCCTTGATCAAGGGTAAGCCTTCCAACATTCCTTTAGATTGGTATCCTAGGTCAGAGATTACTGAGAGCTGGTCTTACCATATTTTTTATTTTTCTGATTTTTGAGTATAAGAACACATAGTTTTATTTTTTAATACAGTTTCACTTTCAAATTTCAAGATTCCCTTTAACAATATACCAAATATTTTACTTTCTGCTTGTTTGAAAATTTGACCAAAAAAGATTTATAAGTCTCAGCAGAGACAGGGTTTTTTTAATATTTTCTTAACAGTTCAATGCATTCAGGTCCTTAATTAGTTTATTCACGACTCACAGAAATCACTGTTAATACAATAGTGGTAATAATACAAAGGCTCTTCAGCAGGAATAATGTAGGCTCAAATGACAAATGAGCCTCATTTATTTGAATTTATAGGTCATTAGTTCAGATGCATCCTTGGTTAGGAGATTGTCCAGATTGTTAGATGGCTTAGGCAAAGCAAGCATCCCACTTTTTGATGAAGAACTGTGCTTGATAAAAAAGTACCATCAAGAGTAATGTGTAGTTACAGCACAGAAACAACATTTCACAGGATGAAAGCACAAATTGACTTCTCGCCTTCTGCAGTGTTTCCTCAGATCATATTTTAAACTCTTTGGAAGTAAGAAAGGCTGGAACTAGAACAGTCTCAGCTCTGTGTAACCTTTGTTAATGAATTTGATTATCAAGATTGTCAGTCAAGTTATTTCCATCAGATAAAATTTTGCAACACTAATAATTGGAGAAAAATAAAAATTAATGTTCTATTTAATAATCAAAAAGATTAATGAAAGCATGGAGCATTTTCCATTATTTTCTGTCATAATTCCTGTAGTTCATAGCATTGCCATTTTGCAACAGTCTCAATATTCTTCCAGATCTCTGTGATTTTTCCTCCTTTTTAATTTTTCTATCAGACTCCCTTTCAGAATAAGGAGAGTCACTTCTTTTACATCCCTGAGCACTAGTCAACAGAGAAAAGCTGCATGTATATGCGGTCTGATTAACTCCAAATGCTCATAGCATGATTAACAACAGCACTTACCATAGGAGCTCTTCACAACCATTTTCTTTTCTCTCTACCTAGAGAGAAAGATTTGCTAGTCTTTAGCAAACTTATTGGGAATTCTTCCTTTTGAAATCTCTTCTTCCTTCAGCACAACTGAAATAAGATAATAGTTTCAAGAGTTATTTAGTGAGAATTGGAAGTCACTTTCTTTGTAAAATGAGGGGGGGAAAAAAGAAAAAAAAAAACAACAAAGAGGGCAACACAATTATTTAGTTTATTTCCTAGTGAGTTTTGGCTGCAGATTTTTCCTGAGTGTGGAATTGGAGATGATGGAGAGCTTCTGGTTTAGAATGAAGGAAATGACATTCAAAGATGATTTTATATTGGGTGTCTGCTATAGGCCACCCAAACCGGTAGAACAAGTGGATAACAACAATAGGAGCAGCCTCAAATTTGAAAGTCTTGATCCTCACTGGGGGCTTCAATCACCAGGGTGATTGTGAAGGGTCAACACACTAAGGAATAAATAAGTTATAAGGTTTCTGGAGTCTATTGGTGATAAATTCTTCCTACAAGTGATAGAGTAAATGAGGAGAGGTGCATTTCTGTATCTGATAGTCACCAATGAGGGGACTGAGGGGATCATTCCAAATGTGGAGATTAAAGGCAGCCATGGCTATGGGTCATAGGATGAAGGTGTGAAGGATCCTGAGGTCAGGGAGGAGAGTGAAAATCAAGTCCCACAAACCTGGACAATAGGAGAGCAGACTTTTGCATCTTCAAAGAAGCATTCAGCAGAGACACATTGGGTAAGTTCCTAGAGGGGAGAGGCCCAAGAAAGCTGGTTAATATTAAAATATCTCTTCATACAAGCTCAGCAGACCTCCATCCCAATTTAATAACTAGTCAAATAAAAATTCCAGGAGGATGAATAAAGACCACCTGGCGAAACTCAGAAATAAAAAAGAGAGAAGATAGAATGTGAAAACAAAGGTAGAAAACCTGGGAGGAATATGGAAACATTGTCTAAGCATCCAAGGATGAAGTTATGAAAGCTAAATCCCAGCTGGAATATGATCTAGCCCTGGATGTCAGATAAAGCAGGATCTACAAAGGTAGAGGCAATACAAGAAAAATGTGGCAACAATGATTCATGATTTGCTTACAGTGTGAGCTATAGAATCCTTTCTCTGTCTCAGTCTTTATTTACAAGACTTCACCTATGTGAGAAGGCTGAGAGTGCTGGGATTGCAGCCTAGAGAAGAGGTTTGGAGGCCTTGTTATTCAAGTATATGAATTCTTGAAGGAAGGATGCAAAGAGGATGGAGCCAAGCCCTCTCAGCAGGGCTCAGTGACAGGTCCAGACAGATGGGCACATGCTGAAATGCAAGATGTTCCCTCTGAAGATCAGGAAACACTTTTGGTTTGGTTTTTTTCTTCCTTCGAAGGTGACTGAGCACTGGAATGTGTTGCCAAGGAAGGTTGCAGAGCCACCATTCTTAGAGTTATTCAATACCTGTCTAAATAATGTGCTTGACAACAGGCACTTGGTGGCCTTGTGCAGTGTGGTTGGACAATGTGACCTTCAGAAGTCCTTTCCAGCCTCAACTCTTCTGTAATTCTTAATTTTAAGAAAAGGTATTAATACAGAATAAACACAATGGTGTCTTGAGATAAGAAAGCTTCACAAGTTTAGGGTAGTTTTTTTGTCTGAGAGATTGTTTCCACTTCAATATGCAGTAATGTTATCTAGAATGATTAGTAATTTTAAAAGAAAATATCATCAAGTCATCTTAAATGTCGTCACACTTCATGAAAGAGTCACAAGTATAACACAGGCACTTCTACAGCCTTCCCATACTGTGAAAACTGTGACAACCTGCAGGCTATTAACAGCAGAATAATTCAAGATGCTAGCATCATGTAGAAATTCATATATCAGAGTTCAGAGATATTTACAATATCTTTAAATATGACTTTAAAATTCTCTGTTAAAGCAGAGAGTTTTAAAAATGCTGCTACCTCTTCAAGAAACAAGACCATTTATATAGCATGTGAGATAATTTAATAATGGGTTATATTTTCAAAATCATATGTATTTCTGATTGTTTTACTGAGGCTTTTTTTTCCCTTATTCTCATTAATTTTCGTTGTCTAAAAGCAATGGTAAAGGAATGTGAAATATGTAAAGTAGATAAAGGAAATATTTATAAAGAATGACATAATAATTTGCCAGATATTTTAATGCTGTGACTATTCTAATTTTTTTGTTTGAGATACTGGTTATCAGTAGTTATTCAGATAATAGCAATCTCCACATTCTTTCTGGGACTCTATTGTCAACAGTTCTACCTATTTTTGGCTTTATAAATTGCTAACTATCCATAGGAAAGTACACAATTTTTTTTTTAGCTTGTGATGTGTAAAATCCTACGGAATTAATAAAATCAGAAGTTTTATTTAAAAAAAAATCAGAAATACACTGCAAGAAAAGAAGCTGAAAAATGTAACACATTTATGTTTTTTATGTGGCCTGCATTCCAAAATAAGTGGCTTACCTTGAGCTCTAATTTCTAGTTTAATCAATAAGAGATTCCCTCCTGGAATTTTTATTTTCTTTTCTCCTAGACTTAGAAATTTCTTTATAAAAATTGTGATGAATAAAGCAAAGATAAATAAGAATGCCAATGCATTAAAAAAAATAACTTTTGAGAAAATCAGTACTAATTGTGCTAAAAATTTGATATATGTTCTTACAGAGGAAATAAAAATTAAATAAATTAATTTTCCTTCATATAAATACCTGTAAAATCTATGCCATCTAAAATTGTAAAAATAAAATTTTTGGGCAAGGTGCAATGGCTGAGATAATTTTTTTCATAAATTTAGATTTATATAATAGACATAGTATACATAATATAGACAACATAGTATACATAGTATACATAATGTAGATATCCATATCATCCCAACATGGGTATCTACATTATTTATTGTAATCGACTGCTCTTCTGTGTGTGATTAGTTTATTTTTAAATGGACTTATTTGCCTCTCCCAAAGTGCAAATATATCTCTGTGAATTTGAAAAGAAGTTTGAAGCAAGTATCAGATGTATGTGTTTACACTATGCACACGTAAGTCACATTTATCCACTAAACCCATTTAGATTCTCTTACTTATTATGAAGTTTGGCTTTCAAGCTCTAGTGGATTTGTAGAAATGACCTTCAATAGCCTCTAGTTAAGGACTCTCTAAAGTTAAAAAGGTCAGTTATTCAGTCACTCTCCACTTAAACCTGTACAGCAGATGAGTGAAAATTGCTAAGTACAAGAACAAGCCTCTTCTCTTGCTGGAGAGGACCTTTCAACCTCTGAGTTGAATCAGAGGTACATTTTAAACAGTTCTAATTACTTGTTCAAGCAGAACTGGTTCTAAATTTATCAAGAAAAGAGAAGACATGAAGAAAGACAAGATAATAGTAGCTGCTTTTTCCACAGTAACCTAACTGTTAGGCACATATTCAGGAAAAGATAAAACTAGAAGCTAAAACCCTCATGAAGCTCAGGAATCTCAAACACATATTATAGGTGAGAGAATGATTTCATAATGGCAGGTTAGGATAAAACCAGAGATGTGGATGACTCCTAGAGGAAGATTGGACTGGGCCAAAGGTCTCTTGTCAACAGGCACACTTTGGGGAAGAGCCAGGAGCATAAAAAGCAACTGTGTCACAAGCCCTGGGGCTTTTAGAAACTTGCTGGCATGTGGAGCTTATGCTTTTGTGTTTTGGGGGGCTTTGGAGTCTTTGCTTTTGGGGGCCTTTTGGCTTGGGGTCTTTTGGGTCTTATTGCTTTTTGGAGCTTTTTTGAGACTTGCTTTTGAGTTGGGGCTTTTGAGATCTGCTTCTTGCCCTGGCCATAGCCTGCTTTTTATCCCTTTTGCCCTAGCCCAGCCTGCACTCTCCTGCCCTGGCTGGCTCTTCCTCATCCTCATGTCTGTTCTGCCTCCCTGACCACTGCCCTGCTTCATCTCTGCATCCCTGCCTGAGCCTCCTACATCCACCCTGCCCACTCTGAGCCAGCCTACAGCCCATCCTCACTGGGACCCCATCTAGAGCCCTAGACCTCCTGCCCAAGCTCCTCCTCACATTTGGTTGCCACGGGTGCTGTCCACAGGCAGGCAGTGTGCACAGCCCCTGCCTCCTGGCACCCCCTACCTCCAGTGGTAACACTCTATTTATCAGGCACTCCCTACCTCCAGTGGTAACACCCTATTTATCAGTCTCCACTTTCTCTCTCTCTCCCCTCTCTCCCATTCCTTTTCCATTTTCCTTCCTTCTTTTCTGTCTCTTAAGTAGAGTGACTCCTTTCTATTTTGTTTTTTTTTTTTTTTCATTATCAATAAATGTACATTCTCAGGTACAGTGTTTGTCTTGTTTGACAACTTCATTCTTGATCATCCATTTTTAAAAGAACTCCTCGCAGTTTCCCACAGTCAAACGCAGCAATTTGGTAAGACAAAGAGAACTGAAGACACTCAAGCTTCTTTTCTAACTTTTCATTATTGCATGAAGAACTTCAGGCACAGGAGTCAGTACTAGTCATATCATTATGATTGTGACTTTGAATAAATATGGCCTGATAAATACCTAAAGGTGTTTGACCACTTGTCAAAATAACCAAAAAGTTAGTAATGGCTGTGAGAAGAATTCAGGTGTTTGTAAAAACAGTTCAATTTCTTGTAATACTCACTTCATCCTGAAGATTTTCATTACTTAAATAAACCTTGCTAAGCATGGCATTTCATTATTAGAACTTCTAATTAAAATTGAAATGTCTATTTAAAGCCCTTGTGACTCTTTGTACTTATAATAAAAAAAACTATCTCTGATAATATGTAAATTACAGTGCAAGCTCCCACTTGGCAAGACTTTCATGAATTTAGAAATGCAGAATTTATCTAAAGAATGGCACCATTTAAAAGATTAATTGTTTGGTAAAAAGTACCCATAAATGTGTGTTCTGTTATACTTCCTAGAAATGCACTTAGGGCTCAAAAGACTGAAAGTAAGATGGTGAGAAAACGTTGTCCTGACAAATTGAGTTTTTGTACAACTTATGGCTAAGCAAAGGTCTCAGTACAGCTATTGCTCAATTACCACATTGTGCAATTCTAAATTTTTCAGTAAGGTCTGATATACATTCATAAAAAAAGTCCTCAGTCAGTGACTCTTCCCACTAATTTAAACAACGCTTATAAAATACTGATCCTCAAATCATAAATGAAACAGATGACTGGTTAGAGCAAATGAAAACACAAATTTTGAATAATATATTTAATTTTATAAATTACACAAATGTTTCATAATCTACAATATTTCTCAACATGTATAATATGGTATGCTATTCTAATATTTAACCTTGTATCTCTGAAAGCTACATACTTATTTCATTATACTGTACAAAACAGGACCATTTGAAGCACTGTATATGGTAAAATATAAATTTTCCTGCTAGCCAATCATAGTATGTTAAGACCAAAGTTTTGTAGAATGAACCTGCCATCAAGTGAAAAATCAAAAAAATAAAGAATACTCCTTGCTCTCCATTCAGAACATGCTTTCTCAGTTAATTCCTGAGTTTCTTTGTTATCTTTGAGTTTGAGTACACTTATGAGCTCATGAATCATAATTTTCTCCAGCCTTCTCATTAGCTATCAGAAAAAATACCTTCAACAACTTCTGTCATTGATCTATCCTGTTTGATGAATATGTTGTTTGCTCAGCAGAATTTAAGTCTGCCTTACCCCAGCCCCCAAATGTTTGATTTATAGAGAACATTTAACATAGTTATAAATTTAAAAAGTGCTTTATTACCTTTTTTTTTTTCCTTGAAAAGCAGTAATGTTGATAGGAAAGCTAAAAAATAATTATTAGAAAATAAGAATTTCACAGAAGCAAATTTAGAATTCTAAGAAAACGGATTTGTTTTCTGTCTGTATCAGATAATGCTGTCTTGAAGACTTTAAAGACATTGCTTGCTAAGGTAGGACAGGTGAGGTGTTTTGAAAATTGAATTCCATGAATATGCACACTTCTTAATATTTAGATTATTCCATCTTCCAGTTTTGACTCATTCTAATTTGTTCTGTCCAGGACAATGTCCAGTTTTTATGATTCTGTGGATATTTTATTGCAGGAACAGTTCTCAGGACACACTGCTTCCATTTTCACAGTCCACCACAGTATTTTATTAAATTTTGCATTTTCCTATCCTCACTACCTGTTCAAGACACATCCTCAATGTCATAAAAAGACCGCTCAGTTGGGCTGTGGCAGCTTCACATTATTTAAATACTCCTAAAAGAACAATCCACAAAAGTAGTAATTAAGAGACAGAAAGTCAGGGTATCAGTATGGGACCCAGAAACCATGCTGTGGTGAAAATAGTCCACTCTAGGAGATGTGTCCATGTGAGAAATATGGATATCTATGGACATCAATATGTCAGATTCTGGACCAAACTGAATGTTGGAACTTGTATGGTGATAATTTTATTGCAGAGGTTAGACTGATCCTTACCATATACCAGTCTGATTTATAAAAACAGGAATGACTGTACGGGTAATTATTACACATTACTCCATTACTGCTTTATTACACATTACTAATTACATCTTCAGGCTACTGCCCACTCTGTAAATAAAAAACAAACAAACCAAGAAAAAACCAAACAAACAACTGGAAAGATCACTAAATCATATTAAAGCTACGCCACAGCTATATTTAATTTACTATTACAACTGCAAAGTGGGTTCTTGTTTTTGAAAGGAGACACAGTTTAGATTATTATTTTAAGAGTTCATCAGTTATTGTGGGCAGAGATATAATTCTTAATTGCAATCTGGAAAGTAATAAAACATAAATAAATTATGTTGCTTCTTAAAAAAGTCTTACATTGCCAGTTAACCTAATGAAGTACAGCTTTCCCCAAGCCACATTTTTATTTAACTTTATTACCAAAATACAAGAGCTGAAAACCAACTGCTCCATTTCTCCTTATTGACCTAAAAACTAGGATCTAAGTACACCCATACATAACAGGGATGAATGTACATACAAATTTGCTTACCTTTTATTTACTTTCTAATTTGCTACTGAGGCAAATATTTTCAACAAGAAATTATCAATTACTTTAGACATTCAAAAAATAGTTTCATCAAATTTGTATTTAAAATCCATATAAAATGGAGAATACAAATAAAGTTTCTATTACTCTATAGATGAGATTCACCTTGCTTGCCTGATAACCTGAATGTTTTAGTAGCTGTGTTTGAGGCAGTCAGCCTGGGTCCTATTATCATTTAATAGATACAGGCACGTTCTGGCACAGTTCATCTGACCCATTAGAGTCCATACCTCTGCCCACATATTCTTCATATATGTCTGAGGAGCTAAGTTTAATGGTGGCTCTTACACTGAAGATTTAAAAAAATATTTTATCCAGGTTATGCACCTCTAGATAACAAGTTCTTCCAATTTAGACAAACTCTCAGTACATTTTTGTACCTGAATTGATTTTTCCTGCTTAGAAATAGGACTCAATGGTTCTGTTTCCTAATTATAACCCCCAGGTCCTGGATTACAATACTTTTGGTTCTTCATTTTGTTTATGTGCTTATTCACAACTAGTCACACTATCTCTAGCTATGACCTGCAGTGCACTGGGTAGATCTCAGAGGACATTAATCCTAAAGAAGCCCCAGAAAATGTTGCAACAGGGAAGTACACACATTGTATTGTTTACTGCTATGTACTACTTTTGACTGAAGACAAATCAAACATCTAAATAAAATTAATCTTTGCTTCTTTTTTACTAACATATATTTCTACAACTGTAAAATAAAGATTAGCTAATTTCTGACAATGAAATGAGAGTAAAGTATGGTGCTATCCCAGGAATCAGACTGAACCTAGAAGGGAGAGTGGATAGGGAAAAGGAAGGTCCATATTGAGATATTAATTGCAGCAATAAAGATTCAAGGCCAATAGATTGTTGACTGAAGAATTAGCACTATATCTTACACAGCAAGTCTGGTAATTCAACCACAACCTCAAACACAGAGACACTGCATCCCAAGGAGCCTGTATGCTCACACACACCTGAGAAGGCCCTATGGATCAGCACATCTGGTGACAATCTCTAGGCAGTAATATACAGCAGCATCATGTTATATTTTGACTCCATATACAAAATTTTAATTTTCAGCACCTTCTGTTGGGAATGATTTGTGACAGAGGTCACGTAGACCTTCGCCTGTTAGCCGAACAGAGCTGGAAAAGTACTGAAGATAGTTTAGCTGAGTTTTTGCACCTGCCAGATAGCGTGTCCTTGGGCCTAGCTGGGTATGATAAAGAGAGATGTGGGAAAGGGGAGCGGTAAGCCTGAAGAGAATAAGAAAGATTGATG
>VZSJ01000371.1:686439-719368 GCA_013398405.1 Pheucticus melanocephalus | reverse complement strand
GAATATTCGTAAGCTTATTATTGTGTGTATAAAGTTTGATGCTCTACCGAAATAAACGGAACTTGCTGATCTCTCATATTGAGTGTCCGAGTCTTCCCGTACGCGACAACCTTCAGTCCTGCTATTTCAATATTTTGATTATGCAAGTTATTTTCTTATGTTTTCCTAGTCTCTGGACATTTCTAGCACAAATATTGTAGAGAATGGATTCTTAAAATTCTTTTTTATAGAGTCCCCTAAGGATGCAGTAAAAGCCTATACGAGACACATAAACACAGCTCAACCCATATGTAATTGCTGACCTCATCTCTGTACTCCCCTGCCCTGGTCACCAGCTTCCTCTTTCTCACCCCAAGGCAGAAAGTACCATGACTGGGCAGAAGGTCTGATACTGGGGCACTTGGTCCCGTGTTCAGTCTCTGATTTCTCAGAAACAGCACTTGATAAAGACTTCTTAAATTGATGTTTCACATTGGCTGGCTTCTAGGAAAGGGATAATAACATATTGAGTATTAAGGAAAAGAAAATGAACAATAATGGATGAAGGTGAGAGGAATAGGCAAGAATCATTGCCGGCTTACAGACTCGTGGCTGACACGGCTCACCTGCTGCTTGGTACCTAGAGTACAAAGGTGGTTATTGCTGCCTTCATCTCCCCATGCCTCTTAGACAGACACAAGCTGCATGAAATGGACTTCTGGTGGAGTCTATATCTATACAATCTGTTTCAAATAAAAAGAAATCCTTGAAGCTTACAGAAGAAATTCACTAAATTTAGAAGAAGTAAAGTTCAAAAATTCAGTGTGAGTAGCTCTCCTGGTCTCTAGGGGACATAGATGTAAAAAAAAAAAAAAAAAAAAAAAAGAGAGAGAGAAAGAAAAAGAAACTAAGAAAAGTAATTGACCTGAACAGGAAGAGTAAGAGCAGGGAGAATGAAGGTAAGGTCCTTGAAGATACTAACTATTTCAAGCTTAAAAAAGATGAAAGGAAAGGCTGACTTTAAAGCAGACTCACTGCAGAAACTAAGAGATACTATAAACATGAATAAGAGTGAGGAAGTATGAGCTCACTGACGTGTATAAGGTTTAACCTAGGGATAGGACATTCAACTCCTTCATATGCATTACATCAGGTTAGGAAAACAAAACAAAACAAAAATAAAGCCAAAATAGAAAACAAAAAACCAAAAATAAACCAGCCTCTGCCCCACAAAAAAACCCCAAAACCAAAAAACACACCCAAAAGAACTCAATACCTGTGGGGAAAAAAAAAAAGGTATGTAATTGACCAAGAAATCAATACCTGTAAGTGATTACCTAATAAAATTCTTAATTAAAAGTTTAATAGGATGAAAAGACTCTCTTCTAACAGATCTTAAGAAATATGTAATAATTAGTATGTTAATACTTATGGCATGCTGGTTTTGGGGTTTGGTTAACACTGGTGAATTCTGGACTGAGGTTCTTGAGGAGAATGAGCAGCCAATCACCAAAAGTTTTCCACAGGGCTCAATCCTATGGCTGGTTCTGTTCAATAAGTTTTGAATTACATGGATGCAGGAGGTGAATGTACCATTAGAAAATTTTCTGACAGTACCAAAATAGGAGGTTCTGATGACTCCCTTGAGGGATGATAGGACTAATCAAGGGATCCAGACAAATTAAAGCATTAAGCAATTATAATGACAAATTTAACAAATCCAGGTGCTGGATTCCACACTTGTGACAGAGGCACATATCATTGGGGCAGGAGTGATTGGAACACAGCTCCATAGAAGATTGGTGCAGGCTCAATGGGAGCCAGCAGTGTTCCCTTGCAATCAGGAGGGCAAACAGCATCTTCAGCCAATAAAAAGTGGTAATTATTCCACTGTATTCAGCATTGGTACAGCCTCGCCCAGAGGACTATGTGAAGTTCTGGGCTCCACAGCTGAAGAATGACCTGAAGGTCCTATCCTACAGCAGAGGATAACAAAGCTAGTAAAAGGGCTGGAAGGCACATTCTGTGAGAAGTGGCTGAGGATGCTGGATTTGTCTAATTTAGAGAGGAGTACAATGAGGGGTGACTTCAAGTTATTTGTTTACAATATAATTATTTGCAATTATTTGTTTAGAGATAAAAACATTTCTCACTTTTTAATTTTATTCTTTAAAGGTTTTGTTTTTATTTCTGCCATATGTTATTACAGTATTTCTTCAGTGTACCTGCTACTGTTGCATAATATTCTGCCACCAATTAAATAACTGTGCTAAAGAAAATTTCTCTTGAAAACCAGGAAAACTTCAGTGTCGTGTCACCATAAGACATCTACTCCTGAAGACCACTGCATCCAAACCAGACCTCTTTTTCTTAATCCAGTAAGTTGATAAAACATAAGGTTGAAGTGCAATGTTCTTATACACATCATGCAAAACCCTTGGTTTAGTTTTACCTTATGTGGCATTTGCCATAACTAATGACATTAAATACTAGCGGCTCTCACCAGAGGGCACAGAAGTATCTTCATTGGAGATGTCTTTCACTTGACAAAGAAAGGGTTTTGATTGTTCACTGTAAAAGTCCATAGCTCTTCCTTCCCAGCAGGCACTCAACTTTCCTACAGTTTAATTTTATGGCTGATGACATATACAAATGGGAAGCATCTTAGCCTGTTATTTTACAATGCAGTCCTAATGAAAAAAAAAAAAATAGGTAGCTGAGATGGAGTTCATTAAAAACAGCAAGAAGGATTTTTTTTAACATGTTCTTATCCAGAAAAAAAATCAGGCTCATTTTTGAAAATTAAATTACACATGGAGGGTATTTCATCAAATAACCTTTTAGTCAATTATCAGACACTATTCATCTATTCACTAATCATTAACGTAAAAATTATTGTCTTGCAGTTTTTTAAATGAATTAGCTATACTAAAGAATCTGTAACTGCTTATCCATCTACAGATGCCAAAAGCCCAAAATAATTGTTTCAGCTGGGATTTGGAGTGACTAATCAAGGTCACAGTGCAGCCTTCCTAAAGGGAGTTTTTCTATTCCTTTTGTTGGCCGTCAGGAGTTCAGATTCCCAATTTAGGATGACTGTTCCCTAACCACCAGAAATACATATTCACATTACTACCTAATTATATCCAAACAGGAATAAATTTCAAAGCCAATCATTTTGATACATATAATAAATTGAGACTTGTTTCGAGATGTTTTCTTGAAATTACAACCATAAAATCATAGAGTCATGGAATGGTTTGTGATAAAAGGGAGCTTTAAAAATCATTTGTCCAACTGTCATGGATAAGGACAACTTTCACTTGATCAGGTTGCTCAAAGCCCATTCAGCTTGATCTTGGAACCTTCCAACACTGGGGTATTCACCTCTGAGTAACATGCTCTGGTGTCTTACAAATTTGAGCATAAGAAAAGTTTCTTCCTTATATTTTATCTAAATCCAACCTTTTTCACTTTAAACCAATTATCCTTGTTCTGTCAGTACACGCCCTATTAAAAAGCCTGTCCCTTCTTTCTTATAAGCCCCACAAAGGCACAATAAGGTCAAACCAGAACCTTCTCTTCTCCAGACTGAAGAACCCCATTTCTCTCAGCCTTTCTTCCTAGGAGAGATATTCCAGCTTTTTGTCATCAATGTTGCATCAGGAAGCACATTGCCAGCAGGTTGAGAGAGGTGATTCTGCCCCTCTACCCAGGCCTGAAAAGGCCACATCTGGAGTTTTGAGTCCAGTTCTGGGCTCTCCAGTACAAGGGAGACATGGAGCTCCTGGAGCAGATTCAGTGGAGGGCAACAAAGGCAACTGAGGGACTGGAGCATCTCTCTTACAAGGAAGAGCTGGAGAAGCTGGGCCTGTTCAGCCTGAGAAGAGATGACCGAGAGGGGACCTTGTCATTGTCTCTCAGTATCTAAATGGAGGGTGCATGAGGATGGAGCCAGGATCTTCTTTGTGCCAAGCAGCAAGACAAGAAGCAATGGGCAGAAACTGATGCACAGGAAGTTCCACCTTCTTTTCTTTGCGGGTGACAGCACACTGGAACAGACTGCCCAGAGAAGTTGCAGTCAGTCTCACTGGAGATACTCCAGAACAGTCTGGATGCAATCCTCTGCCACATGCTTTAGGATCACCTTCCTGAGCAGGGAGGTTGGGCCAGATGACCCACTGTCATCACTTTCAGCCTGACCCATTCTGTGGCTCTGTGATTCTCTGCTCAGCTGCTCTGTCAGGTCCATTTCTTTCTTATACTGTGAACCCAGACTTGGATGCAGTACTCCAGGTGAGGTGTCGCCAGAGGAAAGTAGAAGAGCAGAATTATCTTCCTAGACCTATTGTCTGTGATGATTTTTTATGCAAACAGACATGCAACCAAGTTTTTGGGCTGAAAACACACATTGCTGAATTATGTTCATTTTTTAAATCAACTAGTATTCCCACTTCATTCTCTTTAGGGCTCCTCTCAATACATTCATCCTCCTGTCTGTACTGATACTGGGGATTGCCTTAGCCCATGCCTAGGATATTGCACAGCTGATGGCAATTTCCATTCCTATGTGTCCTGGTGAAATGAATGAATTTGCATATAGGAAAAGTTTGAACCAAAAGACATGATGCATATGAAATAGAAAAATACAAAGTAATGATCACTGGTGACGGTGGGTTTAGAAATGAAAATATAGATGAACTGCAGCAATGAAATAGCTAAGCCAGCAACATAGATATGCAAGATTAGTCCTTGGACAGCTCGCTCAACAGTTTCATATATAAAAACTTGAAGATATTAGCTTCTGGATACTTAAATCTAGCCCATTTCATTGTTACTCCCACTGTCAACATTAATGAGAACTCTTCAAGTATATTGAAGAGAAATAGATCTTTAAAGGATTTCATTTATTTTTTAAAGGATCACTTAAATCTAAATTACTATTAAAAGGAAAAGAGTGCTGAAGTAGAATTGCATTAAAATTACATTAATTCTCTCTCTCGAATGACTGCCATGAAAGTATAAATAATGTATTGAAGACAAGGGAAAGAGAAGTGAAAAAGGAAAAATAAAAGAATGTTTGCAATCAAATAAAAAAGTTTTATTTAAAGTTTATTAGAAAGTATTTTAACACCTCCAAAATGTTACCTCTATTTGTCTCCTAATCAGAAATTCATAGGTAAAACATTATACTCTCATTTTCAATTTGATTATTATAATCAAGTTTGTTTTAAATATATGTATTATTCATCTTAGAAGATCAACTAACATTTTTCTTTAATTCAAATGTTTATGGTGAATAATTTTGCAAATACCACAGCATAAATTTCTTTATTCCTTATATAAAGTATTTTAAAA
The DNA here is from genome assembly GCA_013398405.1 of Pheucticus melanocephalus. Lineage (NCBI taxonomy): Eukaryota > Metazoa > Chordata > Aves > Passeriformes > Cardinalidae > Pheucticus > Pheucticus melanocephalus. The sequence goes on along the minus strand of VZSJ01000371.1, from coordinate 714,031 downwards.
TACAATCTATTTATAGCTTACTCTGCATAACGATTTCTTGATGGGTCTTATGGAGTCTGCCTGCCAAACACCCACCCAGTCACTGTCTCACTCTCTCTCTCCAACATGACAGCAGAAGAAAATAAGATGAAATATTTTACAGGTCAAGATACAGACAGGGAGGTCACTTATCAGTTGTCACCATGAACAAAGCATAGTTGAAGCAAGTAAAATGAATTTTCCTCCTGAAATTTAAAATATTTGGATAGTGAGAGACAAAGGCAGTACTAAAAACTCCTTTCTTGCACCTTCCTCATTTTTCTGGACTAAATTTCATTCCTTCAAACCCAACTCCTCTGCCTTCTTACCCTACCCCCAAGGGTATATGCACATATAAATTTCTCAATCTCCCTCTCTCTCTTTCTCTCTCTCTCTCTCTCTCTCAATATATATATATATGTACATGTATGTCAGAATGGGCTATGGTAACAGAACCATATTTTCTTCTTTCCTTTATTAAAAGAAATTTGAAACATAGATCTTATATGCTTATTTATAACCTATATTTATATTATTTTAGATAGAACAATTTGCAATATCTTTTTTCAGGAACTCCAGGATTATATTCTTCCAAGTCTTGCAGATGAGACTTTTTATTCTCTATAGTGAGGTTTTGGCCACCTAATCTATGCCTAAATGATAGGCATTTTGTGAAATGTTAAAATGAAAAATAAATATCTAGTTTCCAAAAAGTCAGTGCTAGGAAGTAAGTGTTATCTTACAGTTGTCCAAAGGATTTCAGAAAAATGTTTCTCAAATAATATAATCAATTTTATTTACAATGTAAAAATCTTATCTAATGTCTTTTTAGTTGCTTGACAGGACAGCATTTCTAACATAAAAAATTTAAATGTTCACACACTGGGTCAGCTTTGCAGATGGTAGAACTAGAATGATTTATACCATCTGAAGGATAGGATTTCATGTTTTTGAAAAATGTGTAACTAAAAGTGATATAGTACAATATGTTTTCTTACATGACAGCATGTCTCAAGCATCAGCACATGATTTATAAAGGAAAATTTTAAAATGCTATATAAAGCAAGAAAATAAGAGACAGCATGTATGGAAAATCCTATATAAAACCTTGACTAGCAGCTATTTGTAACTTGAAATAATCATTAGTGCTGATTTCTTTTTAGTACTACAAAGTGTATCAGAAGGAAAATGACTATGTTTAGCTATCAAAGATAGTCTTTTGACATGCCTGAACACTTTATTACACAATTCCCTGTCATGCCACAAAAGCTCCTCTGTATTCAGGTTGCAAGTTTTGATATGAAGTGGGGGGTAGAGAGGTAGAAAAAGGATATTTTTAATGGTTCTTAATATTTTTCTTCTAATACTGTTTCACGCTGTTTTTCACAGAACTTTCAACGTCCTGCTGCATCTTTTCCTTATACCATAACATCTATGAATGGGTGAGAACTGACTGTAAAGAAAAATTAATCAAAACAGATTCAAAGTTACTATAAGTTTTGTGAACTTTTCATGTCAATACCATGCCCTGTTTGACATCTCCAAGACCTTGATCAAAATGTTTTAAACAAGTGTTCCTGCTCACTATATGAAGAATTTCTCACTAAGCACAGAGAACTTACAATAACAACTAGTGAGTCAGTATTGTTTTTCTTTTCAACACTCAGCATCAACAGTCAAATGTCTTTAACTGTAAATAATTAAACAAAGATTTAAATGCTAAGCAGTTCATTTAACAGCGCATGAAAACACCAACATATGTTTCAGTGGAATTTCTCTGTCTTACTTAAGCAGGTAATCAAAGTCTCAGGTTTGCTTGTCATGGATTATTCCTAAGCAGATGTGTAGGGCAAAACAAAAGTAAATGGAAATGCATTGAGTTCCATTGTCAGTGTTATACAAGTCCTCATATTTATTGAGGGTTGCATCAAGTTTGTACACAGCTATGAGCAATAAGTGTTCTTCAGACATGGGGACAAAATTCATGGCACAGCTGGAATCCATACAGTCCATGGAGGTACTCCAGCAGAAAAGGTTGTCCACCTTCTTATTGGGAAAGTCTACAGGCCATGTTGTTCTCTGGACAGTACTCAGGTTTTGTCTTTGATTTCACTGGCATGGGTGAAAATCAAATCAATGGATAATACTATTGAAGAGTTCACAAATTCTTAATTTAGCTCCATGTCTGATCTTCTTTAAGTTTTAATGTAACCTAAGAATTCAACTGCATAGTTCTCACAGCCAGGAGGGAATCACAAGTGCCAGTAAACTTAATTATCTCACAATTCATATGGCAGAAATATGCAAAAGAAGTAATAAAAAATATATAGGCAGAGAATGGCAGACTATGTGGATGTGTGGCAACTGAAAGTATAGCAGAATAAGGAAGATAAACGGTCATGTGCTGTTGACATTGAAGTCGTCAGGTCATCAATATCAAAACATATCTACTCTCAGCTTTTAAGGACATCTCTTATCAGGAAAACAATGGATAGCCTATACTCCTGCTGTCAGGAAAACAGAGTAAATAAAAGCAGAGTCATGGAGACTCCTTTATCTATCAGTCTCAGTCCTTGACCTTGAAGTGTCTGGGAAAGAAAGTAGCAGTAATACACTGCTGCCCTCTATCTTTAAATAAGTAAGACTTTTAAAGTGTTCCTATTCCATCAATGTGCACCTGGACAATTATTTGTTATGTGTACTTTATATGCACAAATACAAGGAAGAAATTATTTAAAACTAAACTTTCCACTGCTATTCATGGAATTGGGTAAAACTAGTTGAGATAATATAGAGATGTTGCACAATCTATCCCATGATCTTGCATTCTTACATTTCTAGATGAATTAGTTCATTGGCACAATCACTCAGAAATGCTGAGTTAAGGAGGACTTTGAATTTCATGCCTCTGATTAGTGTGGATTCATATCCATAATCTTTTAATAGAATAGTTGAGTATGACATCAAAAATCCAAATGCATGATAACAAAATTAAGCTAGAATCCATTAAGGTACTATAGGACTGTTGTTAATACTGACACTTTCTACTGATACAAAATATATGGTAATTTAACATCATAGCCTGTTATCTCTTGGATTATCTATATATGGTTCCTTTTCCTATAAGTAATTTTCTGCTTTTTCTTCTTGGTAAATCTTGGAGCAAGCATGCTGAAAATATATTGTCTTCTGAAGAGGAACCAGACTTATTCAAGATGAGCTTTACCAACTTTGTGTCTGCAGAAGTATTGGAGGTCTCTAGCAAGGTCAGTAGAGAGCTTGCAGAGCAGAGCTGATTTTGAGTTCCTGAAGGTGTGCTCCACATTTGTAGACAGTTGACAAGTAAGTTCCAAAATATTCTGTTTCTGGGGAGAGATCAGGATGCAAGCCATACCTCATTTACAGTTTCTATTTATTATGAACATCTTCTTTGAATAAGAAGCTACTACAATAATCTCTCTTGGGTAAAGGGCTGGTGTATAGTTTAACCATTCTGGCCATCAGCTCAGCCCCATACAGCTTCTCACTTACTCCCTTTTACAGTAGGATGAGGAAAAGAATCAGAAAAGTGAGAAAAATATTGGCTTAAAAGAAAGAGAATTTAATAAGTAAAGTAAAAGCAATGAATGCAAACAAAAGCAAAGTAAGAAATTCATTCACTGCTTCCTATAGGCAGGAAGGTGATGAGCCATCTCTAGAAAGCAGGGCTCCATCACCTGTAATGGTGACTTGAGAGGACAAACACCATCCCTTCAAATGTCCTTCCTTCCTCCTTCATCTCCTACTCTTACTGCTGAGCATGATGCCGGATGTTATGCAACATCCCTTTGGCCACTTGGGGTCAGCTCTCCCATCTGTGTTGCCTCCAGGCTTCTTGTCACCCTCAGCCTACTTGCTGACAAGGGACAGTGAGAAGTAGAGTGTCTCTATGTGAACACTGCAGAGTAATAACAAACCAAAACTGTTCTTATCAACAATTCAAAGCAAACACCATAAATGCAACAATTAAAAAATTTAATGCTATCCCAGCCAAAACCACTACTGCTAGCAACCTGTGCTGATATGACTGCAAGTCTTTCAAACACGCGAAGTTACTCCCAATAAATACATTGATAGGATCCAATAACTACACTTAGTAGGGAAAATTTTCCTTCTTTTAGTCCTAGCTATTTCTTTTTTGACCTATTTCCTAGGCTACATCAGCTAGGGAAGATTGCAGAAGACATGTTGATAATTATTTTATGGACCCATCAATGGTGCTTTAACAAGTAAAGCATATCCAAGACCCTTCAGCAGCAGCTGATTTAAGTTGCTGCCATTTCCTCCTGGGTGCAGCTGGGGTGGGATAACTGCTGATGCTGTTGTGAAAACAGCTGCACAAGCTCTTCAGCCAACTGGAGCTGGCTGGCAACAAGCTGCTGAATACAAGCTGCTGCTTATTTGCAACAACAGCAGCCTACTGGGTAGCACTGCTCTTTGCTGCTACAGTGGCTTGAAAGTACTGCCAGGTAGGAACTTCTGAGAGTTTAATCCTAGATCCCATTTCCAGCTGGTATTCTGTGACATTCTTACGATTACTGAAGGCCAAAAGACTAGCTAAGTAGTTTGGGATATGATCCTGCAATGAGGAATGTAAAATGAAGATTTTCTTCTGTCTACCTAGTGGTTAAGAGCCAGTTGGCTGTATGGACATAGCTGCTGAGAAATATGTGATTGTTAATGTATTCAGCTTTTTGGAGCAGATGAATATAAACTTTTTGTGAGATTTGATATCCATAAATCATAGAGAGCTGTGACAGATAATTTTGTTTTGGAGACACTTAGACTCAAAATATGCCCTCATATTTTACTAGTTTGGCTAAAGTGATGGAATAAACCCTAAAATATTAACAGAAGCTATTCACATAATCACTACAAATAAAGAATGGAGTCTCATAAATGAGTAGGATCATAGAGACAAGTCCTTCCTGAAGCAGGATATTTATTTCATATTAAAAAGACAGCTATTTATTAAGACAAATCTCTTAGTTTCCTCTGTTCCAGCTTTTTTTTTTTTTTAATTCAGGATATATTGCATGTTCAATTTTTCCTAAACTTCTTTCTTTTTGTTTTTTAATTTTTTTTAGGGTTGTTAAAGGATTAGCTTTCTGATGCTTTGAAAATTTTATGTGCTAAGGATGCATATAGCAGACGAAGACAGCATGTAACAGTCCTTTCCAGAGCAAAAATGAGTTCCTCAGGAGCGTTCTTTTTATTGAAGTGACACATTAATGATAAGAAATGGAGAAACATAAAATGTTTATTTATGTCATGTCCTGTTTCACCCATATGAAGCAAAAATATTTTGAAGAGCAGAGTAGTTTAAAGGCAAAGTTTAGAATGACTTGGAAAATGACATTAAACTATTCAGAGAACGAGGAATAGATCCAGGATGTTGCCTTTGGGGCTCATTTTTGAAGGACAGAAAAGGGATCTCCTGCATTATACTTGTAAGGCTACAGCAGAATATAGACAAAAACTTACTAGAACATTTATTTTTTAATTTTTTTTTATAACTATCCATTTCCATAACAAAACTTAAAAATTCCTGGGGGACCTTTGCAGGACTGAGAAAGGGAGGTTAAGGAGAAGGACAGTGGAATTTCCATACTCTGAATATCACAATTAAATCAGATGTCTTTTTTTTTCTCTGGAGCAATTGGTGTGATCTTGAACTGGGGAACAATTTTTAAAGGCTCCCACTAAGTAAAATTCAGCTGTGGGAATAAAAGGCAATGTGAAGAAGCTAGAAACAGAACACAAGAGTGTGATGGGAGTTAGGATATGCTTTCATGGAACTATGTGCAAAAAACCCAGATGACCTTTACCACATTCCAGAAACATTTGGAATTATTTTTCTCTACTTTCAAGTGCTTTCCTTTGCAGATATTTTGGAATATTTTTGTTATGAAATATTAAACCATGCTCTAGATATCTATGTGAAAGGTGAAAAAATTCTTTCTGTATAACAGATTATATCAAGCACGTTGTCTAGACTTGAGGCAGTTGTAGAGGAAAAAACATTAGACTAAGGTTAATAAAGTACATACAGAAGTGACAAATAGGTTTAAAACAATAATCTCTAACAGAAGTTATTTAAAAAGTATTTTGTTTTGATACTTATTTGTTCTCTACCGCTATTTACTTAATGCAAGAATGGGAATGTGTATTTTTGCAAGCTAGAGTACCACACTCAAGAACAATGATAGAAGTACTCTTCAGTGGGTTAAGATGACCTTTTTGTTGTTGTTTTATTTATTGCTATATTGCTATTTTTTTCATTAGATGCTTATAGATTTTCAGGTGAAGCTTTTTAAAAGGAGATGCTTAGATTTATGAGCTGTTTTTGTAACTCTTTCACCACCTTTGCTTTTTCTCTGTCTCTTTAATTGGATTAATTTCACTTTATATATTAATTTCTTGTAAATAATTTTCTTCTAAGAATTTCTGCACATAGCCAGCTAATTCTGTCATTCCAATTTTCCATTTTCCTAATTATTTGCTTTTCATGCCTACAAAAGCATGAGTCTAGATAGTCTATTAAGGGAAATATATTAAAAAAAAAAAAAGAGAGACTTAAAGACTTAGTGGGTTCAGTCATTTACATTGAAGCAGTTACAGCTGAAAACTCCAAAAATATCTGAAAGTGTGTCACATGGGTGATTTTTGTTCTCAGGTACAAAAGCTTTTGATAGTTCTTAGTGTTTGTTCAAAAACATGATTTTTTTTTTTGCTAAATTGCCTTCTTGAAACTGAAGGCAGACTTTAGACCCATTATTTTTCATGTGGTGGAAAAAAAACCTACTAATACTTTAAAAAGAGAAGTCACAAAAGTGAACCTGAAAATTTAGAAAAACTTGTTTGATATCACACTAGCTGGGTAAGTTGCCATAGAATGATGGGTCCTTAAAACATTGTTTGTTTCACTGGCTTTTAAAACAAAGATTCTCTGTAAAACTAGACTGCAGGTACTCTAGCAGGAATTTAGACTCCTTTTTCTAAAGAGGTGCATCTTTGCAACTCTAATAAGTAACCAAGAGCTCTTATGTGACACATACACACTAAATGTCCCTATAAGAAATAGAACTCTCAGATTCTAAGAAAAACTTTTGATAAGGGCTCATCTGAGCCACAACACACAAAAAATGGCATCTCTAAATTGCTTGGCAAGTGCCCATGTGGGGCTCCATGGAGATTTTTAAATCCCTTAAAGGTCAAAAACACTAAAAAAGTCCTGTGTCCCTCCCTCCAAATTTTAAAGATAAAGGTAGTTTAGTAGCATTTGAAATTTCCCAAAATTTTAAATTAATTAAGAAAAGAAAGCTTTTTCCCAACTGATATTTATTCTTATTTTGTTTTCACAGTTCTACAATTTTCACCGCAACATTTGTAAACTCTAGAAATCATCACTGCTGAATTTAAAAAAAAAATATATGTGTGTGTATATATATATATTTATATATATATAAATATGTATATATATTTACTGTATACTTTAATAATTTCCATTTAGTAAAATCTGAATTTTATAAGCATGTACTATACTTGCACATATAACAGTCTTGCCTACATGGTCACCAATAATACACAAAACATATAGAAACTTATTTCTCTTTGTGATCCATATCCAGTGGAGATATGTTTGAAACTGGAATTCAAAATATATGAGATGGAAGGAAGAAATGAAAATGGCATAATAAGCCTAGGAAACCAGGCTTAAATCACTGTAGTTTTGCCAATGTTTTTATCCAACTTTAGTTCTTATAAATTGCCCTACTTTATGTACCACAAAGTAATGCTTGCTGCTTGCCCTCCCACAAATGATTTTTATATGCAGTATCTATCCAACCACTAGCAAGCTAATCTTATTTAAAGTACAGTAAATAGAACTCAAAAGCATAATGCAATGAAGTGCTATGTTGGCACAATGCCAATTCAATTTTCCTGATTTAAAATCAACTTCATTATTATGTGCATTTTTCATTCAATAATCTTAATTATACATTGAAAACATGAAGAATGGCATAGTAAATCTGTAGTTAGGAGACTTTTGACCAGGTTTAACCTCAAATGGCATTATATACAGCAGGTTTATATATTAATATATATTTATGTATTTATCTACATCAGCTGATTACTGACCACCCAGTGATTTTGCTAACAATGGAATGACAACTCTGTGTTTTTCCTATCAGGATTTCATACCTTTTCAAAGTGATCTTTTTCCCTTTTGACTCCTTAAGGTTCTGCATAGAAGGAAATAGAATAGACTATTTTAATTTGAAGGGGCCTACAGTGATTCTGTAGTCCAACTACCTGAACTATTCAGGGCTGACCAAAAGTTAATGCTATTATTGTCATTATCCAAATGCCTCTTGAACAGTGGCTTTGGGCATTGACCAATTCCTCAAGGAAGCCTGCAATGTTTGACCACCTTCTCCTAATGCTTCCCTATACCCAGTTTGAACTTGCCCTGGCACAGCTTTGAACCAACCTTTCTGGTGCATCCTGTCACTGGATTTCAGGGAGAAGAGGTTAGCATCTCTCCCTTCACTTCCCCTCCCCAGGAAGTTGTAGAAAACAACAAAGGTCAGCCCTCAGCCTCCCTTTCTTCAAACCAGACAAACCCAGACTCCTCAGCCACTCCTCACAAGATATGTCTTCCAGCACTTTCACCAACTTTGTTTCCCTCCTCTGGGTGCATACAAAGACCTTTAGATCCTCTCAAATTAATGAGGACCAGAACTGCACTCAGTACTCCAAATGAGGCCACAGGAATGTTGAATACAGTGGGCTAATTTTGACTGGCTGGTGATACTATGTTGGATGCACATTTCCTCCTAAGTTACACATCCATCTGAACTTTTATGTTTCTTATGCCTGAACAGATCTTTTTACAGCTTGTTCTCACCGCATACCAATTTCATTGGAAGCCTGAGCCCCGATTACACAGTTGTACCATAGTAATGCAAGACTTCAGATTCTTACAACAGAAATAGTTAAATTCCTAAGAGCCACAAAATACTGTAGTAGAGGTTATGGAGAAAGACTGTGGAGCTTCACTTAATATTTTACACATCCACTGACAGAGAATTCCCGAACAGAGAATCTTGGAGAAGACAAAATATAGATACTTATTTTAGTATATTTTAAAGCTAGAAGACATCCTTTTTTCCCCCAACTTCAGCATCATGGAGTTAGCAGATGAAAAATAGCTTTAATATTGTATGTGTCTAAAAAATATAAGGGAAGCATAAAAGATCTTTGTGATGATAACTAGATATGTAATCTGTCTGTCATTTAGAAGCCCTCAAAAACCCTCAAAACAATTAGAGCCTTCTTCTGACAGTTTACTAAGAAATACTCCTGAAAAGCGGAGCATGACTCAGGTGAAAGGAAAGGAAGGAGAAAAGAAAAGAAGATAATATTAAAGGAAAAAGTAGAAGAGAAGAAAGGAATGTTAGCATTGTCAGAAAACCAGTATCAGTAAAACCTATGCAATTTTTACAACTATATTTTTCTTTGCCTGGGAAAACCAGCTTTCTTTTTATTTTTTTTTAACTATTTGAAAAGGATTGTTATAAATTTTGGGTTTCTACATAAAACTGCACTTCATGATGACGGATATTCTTTTCATTTTTTTCATCTAGTTTATATAAAATGGCTTAGCTAAATTAATATTTCAAGATTACAAACTGCCTATCAAAGATATTTTGAAATCTGTAATTTAAGCAACTTATCAGTCTGAGATAATTTGGGAAGAAAATGAGAAATATTAGAGATAAATTATGCATATTTTTCCAAAATTTTAGATGAGAAGAATGTGAAAAGGTAAAAATCCCACTTTATACATGTAAAACATTGTTTCTAAAGTTAAGTCTTCATAACAAGTTGAGGTTATAGCATAGATTCATACAAAGCTCTTAAGGGGAAGATTTGCCCACATGTATGAGCAACAAAGCATCCTGGATAGTCTGTATTCTAACTTCAAAGCTGATCTCCACTCGCATGTATTTGTGGAGCAGCATTTCACAATTTCCCAGGAGTAAGTTAATGACTGTAATTACAATATTGAAAGAGAAAGAATATCAATAAATGCACCAAAATCTATATGAATTTTGTGGTTGAAAAGACACCAGAGGGTTGAATAAATATCATTCATAATGTGTCAAGTCACACTGAACAAAAGCAACTGACTAATATTTGTCTATAGCCATACTGATCTTTCATTTCTTTGTAATGAGAATTTAAAGGGTTTTCATTCCATTATGCTTTCCCCCTCTTCCATCTGTTTCTGTGACTTCAGATCATCTAATTCCTTCAGCCCTCTGTTAGTTATTTCAGATTTCTCTTGAGCTGTTTTCTCCCTATATTGATTACCACTGAACTGCAAGACATCTTCCATCAGCTTGCCCTCTTTACTGAAACATTGCCACAGGAGGTAAACAGTTCAGAAAGAACTTGCAGCAAGAGTTCAGTGTGTTCCTTAATCAAATTCTCATTAAAGACCAATATACTCCACAAATTGCCATCCATAATGTCATCTATCCTAAGAATTTCTAGACCAGCAATCACTATAATGACATCTGTAAAGCTCTTACAGACTTTTTCAGGTAGACATTAAGAATTTACACCCACAATGACAGTCTTTACACTCAACTAGAGATTAACTAGCTGGTATAGACAATTACTTTAAAGGTAATTTTTTTTATTATAGTGGCATTGAATGAGCACAGACATCATTTTATCTAATGTTGGTGACCTCAAACAGAATGTGTAGCAAAATAAAAAGTGAAAGAGTATGGAAGTGGTTTCTTGGATCAATATCCTTATAGAAAAAGGTGTAATAATGATGAAAAATGAAAGACTTGTCAAAAGTAATAAAAATAACGGTATCTGACCTACATGATGGGATGCTTTTATGAAATAGTAACTGAAAATCATGCAGGCTTTTTCAGGTAGACCTACATTTTTTCTTTCATGATGGTCAGGAATCAGACAACCAGACAGTAAAATTTGAATGCAGAAATCTAATATGGGAAGAAAGAATCGCCTTAGTAAAGGTGCTTCATGTAGTGGAACACCCGAATTTCCTTTTTGGCCTTTTTTTAGTTTGCTTTGGCTGGTTTTGTTGCTGGTTGTTTGTTTTTCTTTTTTTAATACTACTATTCTCTAGGGCCAAAACAAGAAGCTTTTTGGAATCTCCACATGTTCAGCCCAGCTATTTTAAATTAAGAATAACTGTAAACAAAGATGTTCACAACTACCATGACTAAGAAAAAAGGTACTCTTTGTCATTGGGTGCTGATCCACACTTTGGCAGTAAGTGATGTGGTCTTGATCCTGTATCCTTACTACTGGTAGTTTCATTCTAATTTAAAAGACAAAGGCAGCCTAGGACCTCTGGATCTCCCAGTTGTGAGATACTATATTAGATGCTAAATATATGCTCAATCCATAGCATTCTTTTTCTTTCTTTCCTTCTCTAGAAGATTTCATTCCTTATGCCAGTAGCAGAAGGAGCTGTGGAATTTTTCCTACCAATGCCCAACACATGTTGGTGACAGAGTTTTCCTGCTTAACATGGGCCAGCACAGGTGAGTGGCTTAACTAGAAAACTGATATGGAAAATGTAGAAAACAGCTGTATCATAACTCCTATCTTCTGGTATTCAAAGTTACTACCAATATTCAAGCCTACAGAAAGAAAATATTGCAGATAACATTGATTACCTGTTGCTGTACCAACTGGTATTGACTAGAATCTATTGAACACAGATAGTATTAACTAAATTATTTCACTATTATTAAAAAAAAAAAGGCAGGCAGAAAATTATTGGTTACAAAAACCTTATGACTGTTGAGGAATCTCTCACATATATCCTGACTTTAATGAAGATCTGATCTTATTATGATCTTCTCCACATCTCACAGTTTTCTTCTTCCTCAGCTTCAATTCTAAGGGAATTAATTTAGGTTATATGATATATTTTCACAGCATTCCAATATGTGGAAATTATGAAGTGTGACAAGTGTTAAATGTAAGGAAATAGTCTTTTTAGACCAAAATTCAAACATTTCAAAGTCTTTTATCTCTTCAGATTTCTTCGACCTACTTTTTAAATTAAATTGATTTGTATATGACTATGTAAACATACAAGAGTTGGTGGGGTAGGGAGGCTGATGGGACACTTGATAGTATGCAAAAGTCAGTAAAATAAATTACTTTTTTTATAGAATTATAGAAAATTTCAGTTGGAAAGGTCCCATAAGATCATCAAACACAATTGTAACTGTAATGTTGCCACTGTGAACTCCACCAATTTTTATTGCCTACAGTGTTAGTATCATTGTATTAAAAACTATGTAATACTTATATTATTCTTCATATAATGGAGCTTCTTAAATTCATGACTGAATGTGCTCTTATCTGTTATAAAAACATGATTAAAACCTTAGAACTTCCTTTAAATACAATATCTTTTAACATTTTATAGCTAATAATCAAAGGCCAGGAAACTTGATCCAGCAGTGCTCTTACAAGGCTGTTAATGTGTCATGTGAATTGTAGTTGTGTTGATGTGTTGTGGTGTGCTTATGAAAACATTAATCATTTTAGAGAACCTGAACAGCCATGTATGAACTTTTTCAAACTTCTAAGAGTGAATGCCATATCAGAATTTATTTGGAGTATAGAAAAAAATACAAAACAAAGAGGACTGTTCTTCTGAGTTTGGTTGCAAAGGTTGGAATTATGATATGAAAATACCTTTTAAAAACTAAACCATCAAAAAAAAAAACAAAAGAGGTAATGAAAGCAGAAATTGAATGAGCATTAGAGAAAGCATATTTGCCTGCATACATACCAGGATTTGGTTTTCTGGCAGGTCAAAAAGGGAAAAATGGAAACTACTTAAATATAGAAGATAATGATTTATATTGATCTTGAAATTGCACTTTCAATAAAATTGAAAAAAAAAAGTGGAGATAAATGTGTCTGGAATTTTCATGTCTCATAAAACTTCCCCAAATCTGAATGCCCATGAAAAAATCTGTCATTCCAATATTAAAAAAAAATTATACATTTGGCTTACTAGACAGAATGAACAGAAAACATAAAACATATATTTGAACATAGTGTTTGTTGATGTTGGTGAAGAAGTTTTTGATGTAGCAGAACAAAATGATTTATATTTGGATATTGCTCAAGCAAATTTGGGAGATGAACAATGCGACATCTGGTCTTGGCAAAGGAGGCTCTGGTCTCTTCTGCCCTTCAATTCCATTTTGAATGGAAATTAAAAAGTCAAGTAAAGTATTTATTAATGCCTAATTAAAATATTTAAAAAATACTAAATTAAATTCTGGCAGTCAAAATTCGTATAGAAATTACCAACAAAGATTTGTTACTGTCTTTGTTTCTGTCTTGTTTGATTTTGATATTGGAAGTTTCCCAATCAAAGCTGATAAAGCCAAGTAAAGAGTAAGACCGAGAAGAATCAAAACAAGAAGCAAAGTTATAGATTTTTCTTTTCTACATACCCGAAAAGAAATATAAACAAAGGAGAGTCCAAGATCATTAGCTGGCTTGCTTGCTTAGAGATGAGGCACAGAATTAGATTGTAATATATAAAGAATTAAATTATTTGATGACCAAATTACAGACTGGCCTGAAAGTAAATGCTTCAATACTCTAAATTATGAACTGAATTTTAGGTTGAGACAAATTAGAAACCCACTTAAATGTTCTGATTAAACATTGTGAATTCTCGACCAAAAACCAATGACAGTGTTAGAAGTAAATTGGAGGTGCTGAAACTATCTAACTGTATCCATTGTCTGTGTTTTAACAATTAATTTAACATGATTTACACAGAGGAATCAAAAGAAAATAAAAATGCTTTTTCAGAGGTTGAAAAATCTAAAAAAAACTGAAAACAAGAGCAACCATGGGAGAATAAATCCTGCACCACTTTATTATGTTGATTAATGCTGGAATAATTTATATTCACCATTATAATCAAGCAAAAAATGACATTTCAGTGAGTCAAAAACCAGAAGTTTGGCAGATATTAGAGATTCAAACTTTTTTTGGTTTTTTTAAAATATTTTGTTCATCTACCAGACTGTGTGAAAAATCTTAGTTTCACATTGCCGTATGAATGGCAAAAGCAATTTGGAGCTGATTTTCAAGAAATGTTTCAGTGCCACTTCCCCCACATAGCGAGACTTACTACCTGTTCAAAGAATGTGAAGAGGGGAAAATAGTTGAGGTTTCCATAGTAACCTTTAGTAGTCCAAAGTAAAATTGCATAAAATGAAATCATTATCACTCAGCAACTAAAGAAGACAGCTCAGCTGATGAAGATCCAAGTTGTAAATGACTACTGGTGAGTAGCAATTTTTTCCCCTACTTTAGTATTACTGTGCCTTTTATGGCAGAAAGAAAAGAGAAAAATATAACAAACCAAAAGACAAAATGTATGCTTCTGTTATGTTTAACAATTTTGAAAACTGATTTTTAATTCAGAAACAATGTGACTTAGAATACATGGTATCCATGGTAACCCAGGAATTCCTAAAGATCGCTCTGTTCATTTATCGGGAATATGAGCAGATTGTTTGTCTCCCGGTAGACTGCAAAATGTCCTGTTACTATATGGCTTGAAAACAAACTCAAAATGGCTTATAGAGCTTTCATTTCTCTTGCACTGCAGTAAAAAAAGAAATCTTTATTCACACCAGATAATAGTAGTATGAAATAAACTGAAATATTTTTTAAGTCATTAATTCCTGAGACCCTCCTAAAAGAAGCGGAAACATTGAGCAAAACTACCTTAACAGAATCAATAGAAGAAAGCAAATCCTTGAAAAGAAACAGTCTTTCTGAGGCTTTTTTTTCCCCCTCTCACCAAGTGACTGAAACTGTACAACCACTTCAATGCTCTTGATCCCTAATGGGTTCAATCAGTTCCTTACTATGAGTGACAAATGTATGAGAACATTTGTTTATTAATTTATTCCTTTATAGATATAGATACAAAGAAACATAATTTAAGTATGTGGTGAGGAGGGGTTTGCTGCTTTGGTCTCCTTGTTTGTTTTTTTGGGTTTTTTTTTTTTTTTTCTGAATACATATTTACTGAGAATGAAAGGAAGAATTTTGTGTATCTTACATTTCAGCCTCCTATTATTAAAACAACCTTATGCAATTCACTGTGCCACCAAAAAGAGCTCTTCAGCCACTAGAAACATGGGAAAACATATACCTAGTGCACCATTGCTAATCCCCTTTGGGCTACTCAGTAAATAATTTAAAACAAAACAACAATGCCAAGAATACAAAGAATCACAGGAAATAGATGAGTTTGGTATTGTTAGGTTGATTCTGCTGTAGCCTCTACTGGGATAGGAACTGGTGTGCAGCTGTTTCTGAAGAAAATATGGAGAGTTCCCTGTCCCTATTCCATAGGCTGGATGAAGAGATGTACACAGGGACTATGAAAGCATGTGCATGTCTATAACTTGCAGAACAGTATGGTTAGGATTTCCAAGAATCCTGACAGTAAAATAAATAAGAGTTTTTCCATGCATTTTGCTTCTGGTATGATATTTGAAGTAAATTTTAGTCATTATACCTGAAGAAAAAATTTCCTTTTTAGGCATCCCTGCTTAGATAGAAATGAGTTTTGGCTGATGTTTGGGCAGTATTACTAAGCTGTGTGTTAGGATGTGTCTTCAAACAGATGTGGTCTTGACCTTTGCTAACCAAATTGTCACCAAGGTGGAAGTCAGGGAATTATGTAAATCTGATACTACATCCAAGCTAACAGAATGGTGCTCCAAACTTCTCCAAGCTCTTGTGCTCCATAGCATGGCACTGCAGTAGCAGTGTGCCCATCGTGAACTCAGTGCCTCATTCATGCAATGTTTGACACGATTGGACGGAAACTGAAATAGAAAGCTTAAAAATAACATTTTTGAGATATTCCATATAATTCCCACAGAATGATTTTGGTAACAGATCATTGTTCTGGAATGGAAAGATGAAAGAAAGATGTCTTTGAATGATACACACATATTTTTGGACTGTTGTCTTCCTATATGCTTTAGTTTTCTAAGTGGATAAGTTTATACACTGGAAGAATATCTATTCATTCATACATGAGTTGCTTTATTTTGTGAGTGAATTCAGCAGAAGAGTAAACAAAAATAAAGGACCAGCAATTGTGAAAAAAATTAAGTTTTTCTTCCTCTCAGTCCAGGATCATTGATGGTTTAAAACCATCAGCATTTTCTATTTCCAATGATTCTCCCATTATAATTCTCTAAGGACTAGTCAAACCTCCACTTCTGTTGCAATGTCTTACTTTAAACATATCTTTACTTCATAACACTCTCAAATATCTCAAAAACTTTTTCACAATATATCATAATGAATTGCAAAAATTCATTAAAAATGAAAAAAGAACAAGAGGTCCTTTCAAAAATATTTAAAAGAAATGTAATTTATTAAATTTAAAACTACATCTGAAAAGAAATTCAAGTGCCACTTTGTAAAAATTTCTAATAAATTTTCTAAAGAAAGAAATCACAAGTGCAGTTGAAGTAATTGAAGACAACTAATCATTTAACTTAGTCAATGTTTTGTATTAGAACTTTTACAGAAATAATATTAAAGAATATTAAAGATGTTCAGCTCAGGCAAATTCACCAGCAGAACTAAATCTATTAAAAAAATGTCAAATGAGAACTCAAATTGCACATTTCTGCAGAAGATCATACATGATTGGAAAGTCCATTTCAAAAATAATTTGCCTGAAGGCTTTATAATAAAGAAAAAGCTGAAGAAAAAATATAAGCCATCCATACATATATTAAAATATATGCCATATATTAACATATATTCCTGCTACTAAATCTTCAATGTTTCCTCTTATATGGATTTAGCTACTAAGTTGGTCTTGTCAAATACAGCCCTACACAATCTTGTCTCAGACATGACAGTATCCAGTCCTTGCTCCTTATCACTGGGCACTGATTCCTCTATATTCCTATGCATTTATTATCTTATATCTTCCCTGTCCATTCTCAAAATTAGCAGTCAGCAGGATTGTTTTTCTGTGGTTACTGCTCTTTTTTTCCCACAAACATGTCTGTTCCTGTTACTTTTCTGAGAAGAGCATGCATTTAATTCTTTCCTTAAACTCTTCAAGGTCTGTCTTTTCATCAATGTCCTGAATTGTCTTGATACAACTAGGATGAAAAATAAAACCACATTTCTTGCAAGAACATAGCAAGACCATAGTTAACCTTATTTCTTTACTGAAGTGTTTTATGTACTGGTAGTTTATCTCAACATTTACTTACATGGAGTTTCTAGTGCAACTAGTAACCACAGGAGTGGAAACAAATCATAACCTGGCATCATTTCTGCAAATTATGTCTCATTCACACTGAGAACAAGATTAATCTCACCCATGTTTACATATGCAGATGTAAGACAATGCAGTTTGTTTCCTTTTAAGTAAAAAGAGAGAATGAGGCTCACAAAAGCATAATTCAACTAATGTATTTTAGATTTCCTTTAGATGGCTCTATGTGCTTAGAACAAGTGAATGATAATATTTCAGATATATACATCTATGACTTGATTCCTCTGTGTGCACTTAAACACCCAGTGTTCTTTGAGATGTCTTAGGCTATTCTGCATGGATGTAACAGGAGTCTTCTTGAAAGGTCTGGCTATCTTATGTGTCCCCTGTATTGTCTTATGAAGATGTTTATTATGCCTTAGGGACTCTCATATGATTCCAACTGATTTGAAGTTCAGGATATATACATTTTAATATTGGTGTGTGAGGCAGGGCCAAATTTAGTTATCCAAACATAAGTACTAAATCTTACAGCTACTAAAGCTTATAGTAACCTGCCTGGCTTCCAATTGTTGCTCCAGAAAGGCATTGGTCCTCCATAAGTCCTTTGTAATAACTTCCAGCAGTCATTTTTAAGTCTTCTTAAATAAAACTAGATGCATCTGTATAGCAAACTGAAGAGCTCCTTAGATGTGGAAGCTGTCATTATATCTAACAGTGAACCAGAATTTAATTCTGTTGCCTAAATGGTGCTGATTAGAAGAGTCTGAATTGTCCCAGGTTATCCCAGCCTATCTCCAGTTGTTACCTTGGAATAGCATATATCTCCTTTCTGTCCCATGTAGTGCCCAAGAGCCTCATGCATGTCTCTGCCATGCCAGTACAACACAATTATATAATTTTCTGAAATTTCACCCCACATCAAAATGTTCAGTGTTGTCAAAGGTGTTACTCAAATCAAATGAGTTACCCAGAGGTGGGCATCCATTTCCATGCATTCCCAAGGAGATCCAGGAACAATACCAAATGGTTTTGGCCCAGCTACTGGAAGCCAGACCTTGGAGCAAAAAATAACTCCAGGTATGTGAAATGTTGGCAACTGAGAAGGTAACTTAAGGTGCTTTGTATAAAGGTGCCCATAGGCTCCCTTGAGGGTGTTACCTAATTCTCCGCTGAGCATAAAAGTTGCGTAAATGCCTCTTTCACAGGACTACACCTTCATTTAAAAGTTTTAATCTGCAGCTGCTTTCTTATTTGATCAGATAATGTGCTGATTAGGCCAAAATCAGGAAGTAGACTTTAAAATAAGAATTATATCTACCAGTTCTCAAATTAGACTGCCATGCTGTGATCAATAACCTAAGTCACAGAAAGAATATCAGAACTGCAGTCTTTAAACTGACCTTATTAAGGAACATATTCAGTCTGATTTCAAGTATAGAAAAACTTACAACTCACATGGGAGGAATAGCATAAAGATACTTTTCCCCTTGAACACTTGTTTTTTTCTCATCTTAAAAAATACGATTTTCACGCTTTTCTAAAAATTTAAAAATTACTTCTACTTAACAATTGAAGATATTATGTCTGTTTATTAGTTTTTGAATGATATTACAGTGATAACTGAATGGTTATTGAAGAGGATGTACTGATTCTAATTTAATCAATACTGTGACTTTGAGGGTACGGTACACAGAGTAGAAGCTTTTCTAACACTTCAGGCTAAACATATATTTTGAATGTAAACTTTCCCTTTTCCTCTTTAACACTCCCATGCAACACTTGCTGCTTCTTTTTTTTTTTTTTTGACATTTAAATACAGAAAAGGATTTAAAGCACATCAACAGCATCTAAGAGAATATGCTGCTCCTGAAATAAATTTAATTACAAAAGTATTGTCTTATTCTCTGCTGTGACTATATTAATGATTCAGCAGCTATCTTCATTATCACTCTGTAAGTTCCAGTTATAACAGAGCAGCATGCTTTTTATTATATTATGTGAATGCAGGCTCTTTTTGGTTCTTCACTCTGTAAAAGAACTGTGAGTGAGTGCAGGTGTGAAAAAAAAAAGGAAAGAACACTTGCTTTTTAGAATGCTTTCAGGATTGAATTCATTGTAAGCTATTCAGTTTCTCCAGGTTTCATTAAAAAGCACAAAACAGAAAAATATTATTGCACTGTATTTACAGCATAGTGCTGTTTTTCCATAGCTCATATATATCTCCTATGTATTCAGATGTTGACACAAAGAGTACAGCTTGCTGAATCTGTTTTGATTTCACTTCCCACCTATCTGACAAGCATTCACATCAGACAAGAATTCAAGCTGCATGAAACTTCTTTGCTCACCATGAGTTCTGAAGATAGGTATAGATACAGGTAAACAGGCATACACACAAAGCAGGAAATTATGGAAGTTTATTATTTCCTTACACAATAAGGTGCTCTCTATGTAATAAAGTATGAGCAAAATGGAAGGCTCAGGTCATTTTGCAACTGTATTCTTAAAAATGCAATAAAAAATACTACATGGTAGCTTATTTTTAAACCAATGTACATTTATATGCCATGCATGTTAGCATGTTGGTTGTATGGTGACTGAAAGATAAGAAAGATGAATTCAGATAGATGGGGAAAGGTTAGAAACTTTTGGTTCAACCTGAAAAGTTAGCCTTACCATCAATTACAGCACAGGGTGGCAGATCCCTGGGGACACAGTCTCAGCATGGCCTGCAGAGCCATGGGGATTGGGACAGGCTGACTGGCCTAGAAATGGGTTCATGTGCATCTCGGTGTTTTCTGTAATGCCAGCAGAACCTCAGTACTGGAATTCCATCTGTACTGTCCACTCTGAACGCTTTCCATCTGAAGGTGCTTGTTCCTTTTAAAGCAATCCTGAAGACCACACTATCTTTTTAGTCTTTTAATAGATGTGTTTGCTGGCATTCTTTAGCTTGTATATGCCAGTTCTTGACCAGCTCTTGCCAGTGTTTGTCCAAAGTAAGACTGACAATAATTTTTTCTCCTCCATTAGCCCCAGTCATTCTAATTGGTATTATCACACAAACACTACTGGTGACAGCTAAAGCACCTTCCCTGTTCCCCTCTTTCCTCTCCAGATTCTCTCTGACCTTGTCTTTAGGTGCAGACACTTCACAGCAGCAGGAGAAGTGAAGGAAATGGCTGTACAGCAGAAACATTCATGATACAAACAACATTAAAGCCATTCTCCACTCCCTCTTCAAATCAGGTTAGGATGGTAAACTAAGATGTGTACTTGGTTTCAGTTGCCTTCAAGAGAAGTCAATTTGAATAAAACACTAGTCATGAGTAGTTAGGCTCAACTCCTCTTTTATTTTCCTGAATACTTAAGTGAACACCTTTAGTATTAGTCTTTTACTAAAGATGTCAAAATTTATAGAAATTAAAATGAAACAGTTGCTGCTGTTTATAAAACATTTTAAAGTGTTGTTGCACATTTCCATTACTTTTCTATATGACCTTTTCATTACTAGATAACCATATGTTTCATATAACATCAACAACTTTTAAAAAATCATTGGTGAAAATTTCAGTAGTAATTAATATCAACAGTATTATTTTATACGGAGAAAATAAAATAAGTCCCTTGGATTGCAAAAACCCCTACACAAATCAACAAAGAAATGAACAAAAAAGAAGATTTCAAAAGCTTCCTTAATTTTTTGTATCAAACTCAGCACAGAAATCCCAAATTGCTGTCTTTTTTATTGGAGAAAACTGCCTCTTGCTTTCCTTTTTTCCCCCTCAGAAATACAATATTTTTGTTGTGTTTTTTCTCTTTTGTTTTTTTACCTCTCTCTGTTAAGTAAATAAGTTTTATGACATTGTAGTCACAACAAAAATATATGTCAGTATTCATGTTCTTCCTGCAGAGGATGGTTTAGTCATTATTCATGATAAAGACATTTGTAAAAAAATTAATGCAACTTTCCCTGGAAAAACTGCACTTCAGGATTTAATTTTCTATTTTATTTTCCCATTATAAAAATATAATTTGGCTGTGAAGATTTCCACTGACATTCCCGTGGCTCCAGCATTTTCTTTCTATAAGCAAGATAACTCTGTGGCTTAAATTTAACATTGTTTTTAAAACTATGCACTTATTTTGTATGTTTGATGCCACAATAATGGGTAATAATGCAGTTCCTTGTACTGTAGGGGTTAGTATAAATTATCAATTCCAAGCAGCTATAGGGCTGAACTTCTCTACTACAAAGTCCTTAGGGATTTTATTCTTCTGTTGTGTGATTGAGACAGTAGTCAGAGATGCAGAGTAGAATCTTGTTACTGGGAAATATTAAGCTGTGTCACAACATATAATGATACACATTTTCAAAATAAATAAGTCGCCCAGAGCATACAAAAGGACATTGTCTGAGCTCAATTTTAGAAATAAAGTCTTTCAACAACTCTATGAAAAGCAAGAAGTGAAAATTGATTATTCTCTAAACTGGTAACTCATGTAAAAAACTACAAGGATCTCCTTAAATTAAAGAAATACAAATGGAAACTGTCACTAACTTTTCCTTTTTTCATCTTCTTTTATGTGATATATATGTTCAATTAAGCCTAGTGTGAAAATCAGCAGCACATTAACTGAGCTGTTTTGCTTCTCTACTTTAGACACGTTTGCTTTTAAAACATCCCCATTTCAACAAAAGGACCAAATTAGTATTTGGGAAAATAAGTTTGTTTCAATATATATAAATGGAAACTGGCATTTCCCCTCCCACTATAATTTGTGCACACTGTGCTCTATGTTTTCATTACTTCTTTGGTCAATAGTTGGTTTTGTTTTTCCTTTTCAGTGGAAGCCTTGTGCATATGTGTCAGTCCTCATGCAGTTGCATAGCATGCCTAGGTGTTCACGTGTATATACTTAAGCTGAGCATATGTGTGTGTGATTGGGTTGAACCCGATGTCACCAGTTTTAGAAACGTTCATTACCCTTTGATACACTTTGTCTACTTTTTTCCATAAAGTACAAAAAAATTAACATCTATTTGAAGCCAACTTGCTGAGAGCCAGTCCCACCACTGCTGGCAGTAATTGTTTGCATGTGACCTTGCTTTTTGATTATGCTGAAATTTTATTAAGGAGCAATCTGCAGGCAACCATTCTGGTCTGCTCACTTGAATGCGATTTATTCAGAACTTTCCTGCATGCTTTGTCCATCATTTAATCTCAGTTTCTAAGGGAATTAATCTTGAATTTCTTAGCTTCTAAATGATTAAAGTAAACACAGGCAAGAATGAAAAGGGAGAAGAAAGAACCATAGGAATCTTTCTTCCCTTTTATTCTTTAGGGAAAGGTACGTTCAGCACAATGAATAAAACTATCTTTCATGCGGAAATACTGCTTTATCCGCAAAGCAGAGTACTTTATTTATGAAGATGAGTAAGCTAATCCTCATTAAGAAGAAATATAATGAAGTGTGGGGTTTTTTTTAAGTCCTAGAAATTTATAAAGACATCTGGGATTTGAAATATGATGAAAAATAAAGTACAACACAAAATGAGAATTTTTCATTACCAGAACGACCTAAAAAACCCAAGAGAATGCTTAAAATTAGTTTATAAGTTGAGAAACTTGAAGAGTATCCCCTCTTCCCAAATGCAAAAGTGATATTGATCAGTAGTATAATTAAGGCTAAGATACATTCTCTAGAAACTGGTCTGAAGGAAGCAGCAGATATTAAAAAATAAAGAAGAAAAATACCCAGGAAAAAAAACAAACTGGGGACATGGAGCTACACCACCCTTGCCTCCACTGGGCTACTGAACTTAGCAAGTCCTTAAAATACCTGATGTACATTTAGGGTCTCCTTTATAATTTCTTATATCTTTTTCTCATAAAACACATGATTGCTGAGAAAACTTATTTTCAGGCTTGAAGTGAGAATATGTTACTGTGCCTGTGGTACTTTTGAACATTGTTGTACAGACAGCCACTCGCCACAAAGAGGCCTCATATAGCAGATTTTTCTATTACATTACAACGGATTCTTGTTGTTATTAAACTCCAATTACTCTTCCTCACATTTTGCAGCATTTATTTTTACTTCATGTTCATTTGCCTGTTCTTCAAGGTGAATTCACACTTTCTAGCCAGTTGTCTGGTCTTCATTGATACATTAGATTTTCTTCAACTTTATGTAAATGTGTTGGTTTTGCACAGCCTAGCTTTTGGTAGCGGCGGGGACCACAGAGGCGGCTCCTGTGACAAGCTGCTGGAACCTTCCACCATATCCAGTAGAGCCACTCCCTGATGCCTCTAATGATGGACATGCTGCTGGGGAAAGCTGGGCCAATTAGAGAGATTGGTAACACCTCTGTGATAACAGATTTAAGAAGAAAATCAAAACAAAGTGGGGCACGCCAGAGAGGAGGGGGAGGTGAGAACGTGACGGAAAACAACATGGAGACACCAAGGTCAGTGCAGAAGGAGGGGAAGGAGGCTCCCCAGGCACTGGAGCTGAGATTCCTCTGCAGGCTGTGGTGAGACCAGGGTGAAGCAGCTGCGCCCCTAGAGCACACGGGGGTCCATGGGGGATGCAGAGATCCACCCACAGCTTGTGGGGGAGGTGCTCATGCCGGAGTGGGTGGAGGCCTGGAGGAGGCTGTGATCCTGTGGGAGATCTGGTGAAGGGGGACGGTCTCTTCTCTCTGAGCAGCCTCTCTCTCTGTAGCCTCATGCCGCAGCAGTTTTGGGAGGGCTGTCTGCCCATGGGAAGGACTCATGCTGCAGCAGTTTTGGGCAGACTGCTGCCTGGGAGATTGGAGGCATGCTGGAGAAGTTCACAGAGAACTCTCTCCCTTGGGAAGGGACCCCACAGTCTCACAGTGGAAGTACTCCTCTCCCAGAGCAGTGGAAGAAAACCCGGGGTGACGAAATGACCAAAACTCCATGCTGTCTCTGCCTGTGATGTCAGGGGGCAGGAGGGAGGGGGCTGGGGGCTAAAAAAGGTGTTTTAAGGGCTTATTTTACTTCTCATTATCATTCTCTGATTCTGTTAGTAATAAATTCACTTTGCAACTTTAAGCTGAGCCTTATTTGCCCTGAAGTGTTTTGTCCTGCTCCTTAACTCATGAACACTGGTTTTTTTTTCCTCTCTTCTTCCCAGCTGTGGGAGGGGAGTGTGAGCAAGTGGCTTTTATGGGTGCCTGGCATTGGGCCAGTGTCAAACCACAGCAATCACAAATAAATTTCCTTCATGCATTCTTTTCCCCTGAAAAAATAATACATGAAATTATAAAACAGAATACCTCTTTGAGCTTATCTTACCTGAATATCTCTAATAGGCTGAGTCTGACGCATACTCTCCATCTCAAAAGCTACTTGCCTCACATAATTCTTACTCCAATTCTCACCTTCTTCCAAATAGCTAATGTGGTATCCTGTTTTACTACACAAAATGATTTAATAAATCCAGGCCAGCAACTTTTCTGTGTTCCTATTCTCTGTAAAATTTCTTATCAAGAAAGCCATCAAACTTACAGTTATATACTTGCAGTACATGCAAGTGCATTGTTAGTGTTTCCTCTTTGTAGCATAGACATTGTGGAAGACTTGGCCATCCACTGGTTTTGAATTGAAGAACTGGATGTTGCAGCCTGTATTGGAAGAAAATTAGTTGGATTTTAGAATAAGACCTTGATTAATTAGGGAATTGATTTAATTAATTCAAATATTAATTAGATGTTGAAGAAAATACTGAAAAGACAACAAAATCTGACATATAGGTTTTAATTAAAATACTAGATAAAATTTTAGTGAAATCAAAGAAAATAGAATAACTTAATTATAAACATTATTTATATAACTGTCTCTTAAAGAAGTTGTGGCAACTGTATAGGAACAGCAACATGTAAAACTAAGCATTAGTAGAGCAAAATATAAGGAGATGAAGACACTAAGGATTAAATGTTCATTTTCCTAAATTAATTATATTTCATGATGAACAATCTTTCTCCCATCCAAGAAGATACTTCATACATCAAAAGCGAGTCAAAAGCAATCCATTGTCCTGTGAGTAACATAATACATTAATGTATTCTGCTGGAAAACATCCCAGGGTACTCAGAAATCTAAGTACTGAAATAAAGGATATTAATGATAAAACAAAACTATGTGGCTCGTATGGAATCTATTTTTATTAATTCTTTGCAGACACACAATTATGTCCTTTGCTAAGCTGTGTATCATGACAGCTCATTAAGAAGAGAAACCATGGCAAACAATTTTGATGATTTTTTTTAATTGTCTAAGAAGGAATAACAACTTTGACAAATAAGATGAAATAAAGAAAACATTTTAAAAAAATCAAGTGAAGCAATTTGAATACTTCTAACAGTGGTTAATTGCCATAAAACCAGAATATAAATGATTTAGACCATGTGTAAACACAATATAAAATGAATACATTCTTTAATGCTATAACATATTTGTGGTTTAATACTAATTTTGAATTTAATCTTATTCCATTTCCAATTTACTAAATGTCATTGAAATGCCAGTCATTTAACAAAATATTCTGTAAATCTCACTCAACATGTTATAGCATGGATATGTCTGATCAAAAGTGTTTGACTTTGCAATTCCACTATGGGCTTTGGTTCTACTAATTTAAATAAATGGAGCAATGTTATAAAAATTACAAAATACCTTTGAAAGACACTTTCAGTTTGAGCACACTACCAGTCCTCTATAGGTGTCAGAAACAGGTTCAATTAACAGAGTGTGATCAACGGCATAGGTATTTTTATTAAAAATTGCTTTCAGAACCTAAGAATAAAGATCCTTAAACTTTGATGGTGGATGTTTGCCATGACTTCTGCTGTCTTAGAATCTGGAAGTATTAATTCAATAGCCCACACAGAGGCACCTCTAAACATTTGAGTTTGCTAGGTATCCTACCTCAGGTCCACCTGTCCTTTCAGAATAAAAACCAAACATGAATTGTCTTTATGTTCTCTTTCATATGTCCACAAGAATATCTCAGACACCCTACAGCACCCTAGCTCAAACAGACTTTAGGTGTGGATAGCAGAAAGGTGTTCTGAGTTCTACTTTTGTGCTAATCATCCTAGGCTGCTCTTAGTCAGCAGGAGAAATAAAGGCTCTGTAGGGCGATTAATAGAAATATGAGCCCTGATCTAAAACTGTATGAATTTCCTTTGGTGATTACCAATCTATCTACTGCCTGTAAAATTAGACTTGGTAAATCATGGACAAAAATGATC
This sequence comes from Pheucticus melanocephalus, assembly GCA_013398405.1. Lineage (NCBI taxonomy): Eukaryota > Metazoa > Chordata > Aves > Passeriformes > Cardinalidae > Pheucticus > Pheucticus melanocephalus. The sequence goes on along the minus strand of VZSJ01000371.1, from coordinate 687,314 downwards.
CTGAATATTTAAATGTCCAAGGTCAAGGAAGAAGAGTCTTCCCTTCCCCAAGACTCTGCATTATCTCTGAAGGTAGAACTTACTTGCCAGGTCCTTTAAGTCTTGTAACATTGAGAAGGAATACATTAATCTACCTTCACATAATACTGATTACAGCACAATGATGAGAGAAGAGTCTGTCTTCACATCTGCACTAAGATCTTTTCTTATTAGTTCCCTTAAAGTTCACAGAGCTTATGTCAGCTGTTTTCTTTCTAGTACTTTAGAAAGTCTTCTTTGCTTAAAGGTCAATGGCATAGAAAACTATTTTTTATTGCTAGAGGGAAGCTGTAAACAATCTCAGAAGTTCATAGGACAAACAGCTAAAGAATATTCCTCAATTCAGTTAAAATTTTACAGTGTATAACTTCTCAGTGAAACACAGTAAACTGCCATAACTAATTAATCAGATTTTCTTCAGGCTGTTCCAACCTGCACCAGAAATACATATTTGATTATCATGTTGTATATGGCAATATTTCACCTACGTAGTGTTAGAGTGGATTACTCCACATCCATCAAAAATGTTACATTGAAATATTGGCAGTTTGAATCTTCTTGTAAGTAATATATTTGATTAGTCTCCTTATCTTCAGGTTATAAAAAAAATGGAAATATACATTTCAATTTAATTTAGTCATTATGAAGGACTTTACCATCAAAAGTTTGTAATTGTTTATTACTGTCCTATTGCTTGTAAGGCCTTAGTGCTACATCTGGAAGAATCCAGAGCTCTGAAGATACCACTGCCACATCACTACTGACTGTAGCTGGAGCTAGGAAAATAAGTTGTGCGGTGAAGGGCAGAAACCACTAGGACTTCTAAAAGAGTTCTA